>KZ308139.1:1356244-1590376 GCA_000376725.2 Ladona fulva | reverse complement strand
ATATTATTACTGATAATATACATAATTTATATTATTATTGATAATATACATTATAAACGATTGACGTCAAATGTATCACGTGCATATCGAAATTGGGAAATAGAGTTCTGGCAGCTGGCGATGTTCATATGTAGATGTATTTGTACACATATATGATAGTTGTGAATGAATTTATATACACGGCTATGATTGTGAGGTGATGAAAAAGACTACACACTTCTTCAATCTTTTTCATTGCTATTTACGCGTTCCAAGAGGTAACGCCTTTTAAAATGTAACGTCATTCACAATGAAAGCGAAGAATAACAAGCTTTCATTAAACTGTGAGTGATTTCTGTTTTAAATCGATGCATTCCAACGACTGGACTAAGGAGAGAGGTGTCGATTACGGCGTTCTCTTATGTGCAGATACTTTGAGCAATAATTCTTTCAGTCAATAGTCTAACAATCATATTTATATTTTTTTATAATCTACATGAAATCATAAATCGTTCGCTTTGAAATCGAATTCTTTTCTTGTATTGAAAACAATCAGGAAATTTCGAGATATTTATTTTCTGAGCTTATTCATTTCCATAATGTCAATTTGCGCCAGATAAATCGTACTGTCACATGGTACGAATTTTAAACGAGTAATACCTCCCCCTAATACACCCACCTCTTCTTCCATTTGATGACCTAGCCCCACCCTCCTCTCCTATTGGCTCTAGTTGCCTATATACGCTTTGGTTTACTTGCTTTACTCATCAGATGATGAACTAACTCTGTTTGAAACCGGTCGTGTTAATAAATGTACTCTTGTGGAATTTTACGTAGTGAATTTTATTTTCCCATTGTATTGTTCTTAATACGTATTTCAGCAACTACGTTGTCATCTTCAGCTGAGAAAATAACTGTCAGTTATCTTTTTGAAGCTTTTCTCAAAACTCTAATGTTTTATCACAGCCGTGTTTATTTTCCTCATAGATTATAAACAGAGTTGCAAGGTATTATATTTGATAAAATGAACGAATCTTAAATCTGAAAGTTTACAAAATAGAAATAAATATTTCTAAATCTGAATAGGAATTATTTTTTGTTCAGATTAAAATGTTTTAAAATAATATATGATAATCCTAATATATGATAAATATATATTGTTTATGTTATTTCAACAAATATAGTTTGAAGATTCACTGTACTCATTATTCTAATAAATGACAATTAGGCAAATATTCGGCACACTTTGAATATGAATTATGCAACAGAATAAATAAGTAATGGGAGCGTTATTTCTTTGGTCTAACGAATTCTTTAGGGATTACAAGATTGGCGATTTATTTTTGTCTTACCGGAGAAAATATTCATCTTGGCAAGAGTCCGGTCTAGATTGGTATTTTCTGATTTCCATTAGCGGTGGCCTATATCTGCAGTAAACTGTCGTGACAGAAGAGTAGCGGAAAAGCCATTTCTCACAGCATTGACGTACTTAGATGATTGAAACCGGGATATCAATAGGAGAATACTATCCGCAGAGTCAAATTCCAAAAAATTATGCCAATAAATTAAAAGACATGTTTAGAAACAACAAGAAATACGAGTATAAGAGCTCTAAAATGAAGAAATGTTCTCTAAAACGAAGGACGTACTGTCACCTTAGTTATCGGTGAAAAATTATTCTCGGCTAGTCCTCTTTCTTGATATGTACGTCCCAATTTCCATCATCAATAGCCATAGCATAAGCATCGATTTACTTCATTAATAGATGTTTTCTCATCTGACTGAAAGGAGTTCCAAAAAATTGTAGAATATCTGTCATCTAGCTGCAAGATACGCTATAAAAACACATGCTTCTTAGTAACAAAAATACATTATTAAAATAAAAACACTTCCCAGCAATAAATATTCAATATTACAATACAGCTGCCTCCTATTTTAAAAGTACACTAATTAATTGCAGATATTTTTCATAAAAATAGTACATTTTCAATTAGAAGATCAAACGTTTATGCGTATCAACATTTGTTCTTTTCTTTACATCCCTTATTATCATATTCAGGGTATCATATTGAAGGCCTTGAAGACCGTAGTGGTCCCGTGGACAACTTCCAATCGTACCTCACCCTACCAGGCAATCCCCCACTCCACCTGTACTTCGTCAACCGCTAACTCACTGGTCTATGCAAGTTCTAAGTATTCTAATTATAAACTTTTTGTGATTTATAGGAAATGGCTACTACAACTGCAGGCAAATTATTCCATTCTTTAACAGCGCGAGAATTTATTTATTTTCGTTCGTTGCTTCATCGATTTAAGTTTATGCTTAAGAACATTTAAACATTCTGCTTATTTAAAATGTTCGTTAATAATTCCTTTAACGACTTAACTCCCGTGTTTGCCTTAAAAAATAAGTCTAACCATTTCATTACTCTTTTCTCCTCAAAAATTTCCCAACATAATTATTTCTGCATCTGTGTTACGCTATCGAGCTTTTCATACCTACCTAAAACGAATACCTAAACTGTTTTTTTCTATTTTTCGTTTTAGACCTATCTAATGCAGGTCCCATAAGCAAATCCCCGAATTCTAAGATTGGTCTGACGAAAGATTTATACGCAGCCTCTGACTTCCTTGGTTAACTTCCTAAGCGTACTTATTATTAAGTTTAAGGTTTTACTAGGCTTCAATATTATATACTTTATATGTTCATTCCGTTTTATGTCATACTCAAGGCTACCCACAAATATTTAACGGTACGCGAGGTCAAATTCACATGGTAAAACTTTCCAACCCAGGCATATGCGCATTGATATAATATTCTATAAAAACTAATGACTTTGCATTTGCTCGTATTCATTTCCAAATTATTAGATGAAACCCGGTTATTCAAGGCAACTAAATCTTCGGAGGAATTTCGGAATCTTCTGCTCTAAACTTCTCACTCGTGGTGGATAATCGAATCAATCCTAGTTTTCAGAATATTTGGTAGCATTTCCCCACATTTCTTAATTCTATAGCTGCAAGAGAGAGGATGATCTCCTTTGGAGGTGATAATTTTATTGAATATTTAGCTTATATATTTGATATAACACCCTCAACTAAACCAAATATAACCGCACATACGAGAAAATAGGGCTACAGGATAGCAAAGTGGGCTACGTGTTCGGCTTCGGTGAAAGCGGTCCAGGGGTTCGATTCCCGGTAGGAACCTACGTGCGAAATGGCCTAAGCTGTCGAAGCACTTTTAACAATACTACTATGAGGAAATATTTCATGTTAGAAGACGGGATCTTCTCGCAACTTCTCGCAAGATTATCTACACAAAACTTTAATTCGGAAGAACAAAATTATATGATAGCAAAAATTGTTTTGTGAATTATGCGAGGCAAATATCCAGTACCTGGTACCATGTAATCGATATAGCAAGACTTGAGAAGTACAGTAACGTTTCCTATGAAAATCCTTTTGGGAATGTGGAGAACGTGAGATCATAGATTATTCGGGAGAGGAGGGAGGGATGCAAGAGAAGTGGGGCGGATCGAGGTCGAAGGTGGGCTTAAGCGGCAGTGGGGACTCCGCGGAGGGAATACCTCAAGAAGTGCTGTTACTTATCTGGAAACGCGATGCAATTTTGATTGGTTGATTTCCAGAGGTGAGTATCGTATGGCAAATGAGTACACTCGAGAGAAACGTTGGAAGGAATGAAGGGAAGGAAATATAAGTTTGTTAAAAGATAGAGTGGGGAAATAAGGATAAAGGGAGTAAAGGAGGACTATTTTTCCTGCAGTAAAAGAAGAAATTTTATTTAGTTGTAAACAAAGCATTGAACAGGGAAGGAAAATTTAATATTGATGGTAGAAATTGTCTGTTGTTGCAAAAATTAATTGGATCTTAAAATAATTCGTAACCAATGATCAATCATGGGAACATACAAGAGTAAGGGAAACTTAGCTCAGGGAGTCGTGCACTTTAAAACCCAAGGATATACAGAACTGATACGTAGCAACATTAATGGAACTCAAAAACCGGTCTCCCTCTTTCCGGGCATGTTTTATAACCATTAAGCGGCATGATTGTTTAGAACACCTTCCCAGAAAGTGGGAAACCTGAGTTCGAGTTGGTATTTTTCACTTTTCACTCAACTTTGGTTACTCGGGGGAATTTCACACAATAGTAATTATAACATTAGTGATACCTCAGCAGATGATTAACCAAGCTAAAAATTTTCGGATAATTATTTTTTCCGCTATTTTAAGAGCCATTCTACGAATGTGTAGCACATTTGCTCATTCGTAAATTTTAGGAACGAAGAAAAGAGTTTCGCTCCTAGTTAAGTTGAAAATTCGCGGTAGTTTTTTCTTGTAGCTTAGGATTTGGCAATACCAGGGTATTGCGGCCAAAACATGAGTGGAATTCAGGAATAAATTCTTAGTAAGCCGTGGTACCACTGTATAAGGAAATGAAAGATTTAATACGAATTATAGAATTAAACGAAGGGGCGGATCTAGTCAACGGTGGATCCTAGAGACGATCCACTAAACGAATATTACGCACTAATGTGTAAGAATAATTGTTATTAAATCCATTTTACGTTATATACCTTTTTGTCAATACAGGTTCAATTAAATAAATTTCACAATACATAGCTGTTAACTCATCGATGTGTTTTCGCTGCGCAACTTTCAGTTCATTACTCTATTGTGAGTGAAGTGGTATTAATATCTCGGTTATGAACTCCTCAGTAAAGGGTCAATTTATCTATCTTTCTTTCCTTAATGAACTTGTAGAGTCCATTAATATTACACCCATTATGAAGAGGAGCAAATAGACCCTTAGGTGCATAGTGGCAGAGGTAAAAATACGAGATAGAGAAACAAGAAGTAAAAAGAATCCTTCCGTTGACAATAAACTAATGGGAAGGAAGTGAGTTGAGCAGTTAGTCTGGCGGGCCGTTGGGATGCACGCTAGAAACCTTATCTCTTCCTCATTGCCCTTTTGCCTTCCTCTCGAGGTTAGTTTGCTCCAACCGATGCTTTCCTCTCCCCAAAGGGCACGTCATTGTTTTGGATCGCTATTTTGGAGACTTCGGTTCCGCGTTGTTATCCGAGAATTTTTAACTTTTTGCAATCTCACTGAGCTTCTTTTTACGTCTGGGAAGAGATGGGAAATGCGCGTGACCCGATGCGATTTTTTTTATTTATCTCGCTTCGATTAAAATAATGGGATGGAAGACGGGGATTGCGATACGATCTTCCGAAAATGGCATTGGGGATAGCGTCGCCATCCTCTTGCGAGAGAATGCTGTCATAAGAGATGGGAATCTGATTGGCAAATTAACATTAATATTAGATATTTAAAAAGATAATACGCTCTTTAAAAAATTGGATAGGATAGACTTTTAGTTTGTGTTATAGATCTAAATGGTTAAAATGATACTCAATTTGAACTAAGTACATGATTCCTTGCACTAGAAACTATAGAGGGTAACTTAAATAAGAAATATATCATCCATAGCAATATACTTTCAAACCCTTATCCCCTCTTTCTGCTTGAATCTTTGTTTCCTTCCTCGCTTTCCTCCCTCCTCAACCCGCCTCTCATTAAAATCCATCCGATTACGATGTTTTTATGACCGAATGATGGTTGGTTAACAGTACCAGTTGCAATAATAAAACACTGAAGGATATACTTAATAATTATTTTGTCAATCACGTCAACTGTCATTCTGTCAACATTTAGCAGTTCTCCTAAGAGAAAAGAATATCTGAAAATATATGAAGAGATAACGCAAGAAATAGGAATTAAAAATACAACCAATAAATGAATTGAAATGAATGAAAGAGAGAAAGAAGGAATGGAATGCATATATTACGAAAATCGTAGAAACGCTCGTAGTAAAGGTCCAAAATGATCGGAAGACAGGATTCCAAAAGGGACCATTAAATTATGAGCAATATTCCGACTGTAATCCGGTAAAAATCCTTTTTCCTCTCAATGAGCTTAACTCACTTCGCTGGAGAAGAAGGCTATTCTCATGAGAAAAAAATAAATGTAAAATTTAGGCTATCTTCAAAAATATTACGGAGGATTAGTTTTCTCTCATCGTTCGATAGACCTTTCATTATAGCCATCATTGTACACTTTTATCTCTTGCTGCCTTATCTTGCTAAGTAAGACAGAGTTCAACAAATTAAATCAAATAAATGCTACGCTCTTGTGCAAAATTGGACGTTTTTGATAAAATTTCGATATAGAATTTAGGGATGAGTGTACGTAGAAATTTCTCATGCAAAATGCTCGGGTGTTAGCCTTTGCTTTGTTAAGCCGTGGTATATGTAGAATACCATTAATAGAAATGGCAACTACGATACTTAGTGCAACTCGTTAATGTTTACATATTCTGTGATATTTAATTGCAGTCTTAATAGAATTCTATATCGCAGCATAAATTCCTAATCCCCATAAATTCCAGGATGGAACAGAGACGTCATCAAGTACTTAGGGGTAACTTGGCAGTGAGAATCTTAGAGTAGAGATAATTGGAAACCGCTTGTGGAAGCCTACATCTGTCGTCGGATTGAAAATGGCTGGTGATAATGACATCGAAATTTAGCTCCCTTTTTAAGAAGTTCTATTTGGAACGAAATAACTCTTAACACGAGTTATACGCAATTATAGTTATGTGAGTCAAATTTCAGAGCAATAAAATATATTCTTTTTTTTTTCTTGCAATATCTGATAAATCGATCAGTTACATGTAAAATTTTGGGCCTACATTTTCTGAACTAGCAGACCACCTCTGCCACACGTCTGAGCGTCATCAGCTCTTATTAGCCGTAAAATCGAGTTATTTCCTGCGCGGGGTACGCCCTTTGATTCGACCGCTCCCATTTTCCTCTTGTCTTTCTATATCCATCTATATCGTATCTCTTGCTCCGAGCTGTTCAAAGCACCTTCGGTCATGCTCACTTCCTTCCCGCAAACCTGCGAAACTTCTCACCGGAGCAAAACGATCTGCACGTTCTCTTTCGAAACGGACCTCTCATTTCATTCTGGATTTCAATTTTCAATTCTTGTATCAGATATCGCCGTTCTCAAGCCTTTCGATAAAATGAGTGTTCGATCGATCTTTGCGCGGCACAGGTGCATTTTCCACTTGAAAACTATCTTGATGGCGTACTCTATCTTAATCAAATCTAAGCATCACTCAACATACTGAATTTAATAAACTCGTAGTTTTGGTCGTAAGAAACCTTTCTATCTAAATATTTAAAAGGGTTCTCTATCGCAGCAATAATTCCCGAACAATTCGCCGCAGCACATGTACGTGCCACAAGTTAAATAACCGTATATAATTCGCATATTGTGGTGCGTATGAGTGGTATTTTTCGGAGAACCCGAGAACCCGGGTTATTTCTGAAATGATTACTCAATTACCCGTGTAGCTGAAAACCCGAGTAATTTGAGTTCCCTGACTCCATGGCTGTCTTTCCACTGGAAAGCATCTCTGCGTTTCGGGAGGTTATTTTTTCTTCAAAAATAAATGACGTACCCTAGCTCACGTATTCTTCTTATAAATATTTATAAAAAATTTAAAACGAATCACCCAAGATTCCATTTTCCTTCTGCCTCCGTAACGCTGTCGTCGTCGGTTTTATCGTTACCGCATTAATTAACCCTCCAGGCAAAGTAGGTTCCATTACGTTAAAGTATAAAGCGATTTCCATTTATCCCCACAGTTTAGAGCTGATCATATCGTTTAAAGTAGCCCATAACGGGTTATATCTGTTTTAGCCTGACTGAAATTCCTTGTGCGCTGGCGTCAAAATTTTATCATCCCCGAGAGATTCACCATAAACTTAAGTCGAAACACATCATATTTACTCGCAAATTGAGTTTCTCGGCTTTCTCGCTCATATTCTGTATCGTAATAGGCCATAAAATATTCCCCCACAGCGCTAAATATAGTGGTTGAAAAATACAGAGGAAGTGATATCAAAGCTTTCAGATTGAATTAAATAAAAAAACGGGATTCGTTCTTTAAATTTGCGAGACGCAACCTTTCCATAAGAAGATGACCCCGAAGGATAAAATGTGGCAGATATTTATACAGCTCCGAAATTCCCTCTATCACTCTCAAATGTTTTCCGGACCTCCTCGGAATTTCCCCTTTGAAGTTTCCCGAATCTTCTTTTTTAATGTTTCTCTCGACCTCTCCTTCCTCTCTCTCTCTCTCTCTCTCTCCTCGACCTCCGGCTTTAGAGAAACAATGTATTCCGCTCTTAAAATCGAATTTCTCCCTTAGTATACACGCACACCTTTCCTATGACCATAATACCATCCGATTCTTCCATTTACCACCTTCCTTATAATATCCTCTTTCCATGAATTTACTGTACCTTACTCGCCCGAATCTCAATCAACTAAAATCCACTTCCTCAATACTTTCTTTTTTGAACAATAAATAAATAATAAATAGGATATGCTGTTTGTAATGTCATCAGCTCGAACACTGGTTAGAACACATATCATTGGCCATTATTTTATTTAGTATCATTAGCTATGAAAATGTTAGATAGGGTTTGAGGCGACTAGACAAGATGAGGATTGAGTTAATTTATATTAAACTCATCTGTCAGTATGGAACTCTCCCCGGAGACCGATATAATCCCCGTTCTCCACATTCATCTGTAACAATAGCTTTTGAGAGAGAATGAAAGGACTATTATTACGCAGGGTAAGGAGTGAGGTAGTTCGTATTTAATTTCCTAAACAAACCAGAATGCTGTGAGTGGAAAAAGTCAGTGTAAGTGTGACTATTCGTAACACTATTCATTGCCTTACAAAGTTATTACTCAAGTTAATTGTAATATATTAGGTATTATATTAATTATCGTAAATCATTTTGATTTGCATCATTCACTCCTCACTCTCAGCTATGAACGAGTTAGAAGACAATGCGAATAAATTGTCTACTCTTCCTTTACCATAGCAAAGTAAAGATTTAAGAAATGCCATCAATCAAGATGGGTTAGTATGCTAAGCAATTAGGTCGCGGGTTCGAATTCCGGTTTGGGCATGGTTTTCCTGAAGGTGACTTAAAAAGTTAATTGTAACAATAGTCTCTTAAGGCTAAACTTTTTCTAATGAAGGCGTCATAATTATTGTCACGAGGTAGCAGGATCTCGGATTTCTTTACAGACTTTTAAATCTCTCATTAAAAAAAATTATACTTAAGTAATTATTCCATTGCACATTCGTACTTAAATTTTCAATCGATTTGAATCTTCGGATTTTTTAAAAATACTTATTTTTGTAATTTTTATTGTTTTAGGAAATTATTTTTAGCTAATTTTGTTACAGTACTGCTCAAGCGATTTCCACAAACACAATTTCTTATACATCTCTTAGCTTTTATTATCAGTAGGTTTTCGCATGTTTTTCACACCCCTTTCTTTGTGGGTGTTTTCCTGCAGTGAATATTTTTTCCTAAAATATTACTTGGGATTATATATCCAACAATTCTTCTTCAGTTTGTTTCTTTATTTCTACCTAAAAATGTATTTATGTTTTTATTAATATCACTTACGACATGCTAGATGGAAGAAGAGACATTTTAGTCTAAGTCTCGCCTTAATAAAGACCTTATTGACCTTACATGCCTTATTCTCCTCTTCAATGCTTAATTTATTACTAATAGACACAACCGTGCATCTTCAGACTCCGGTTAATCCGCATTACGGATAATCGAAATCCGGTTAATCGGTAGCTTACTGCGCCTCGTAGGAAAAATATGCCTTAACCTTTTCTGCACGCCGTCATCCACCTCCTCCCTCTGGACCAAACCCAAGCCACATCCCACACTTCCGTCATCCGTCTTACACGCTTTTCAGATAAAGCGAATTTAACGACACCTCTCATCCGAGGTGGAACTAACGCATTTCGACCCTATCTCGCGTCCGTTATTAGACCCGCACCCTAGTGGTGCTCTTCCTTACCGAGTCCCAACCTCACGCTTGCCCCCTTCCCTTCCACATCCCAATGCGCGTTTAATAAAAAAGGGCCGATTTAACTTTGACGGCGTTCGGAGGAAAAAGTACGGAATTGGCCGGATCCCTGATGGAGATATGCATAGGTCGCTGTTTGTTCGAGAGAGGTCGCGGTGGGTGCAAGGGACCCTTCCGCACCTCGACCCCTGCCGAAGGCGCACCATAAAGCTATCAAGAGAACGAAGGAGAAGCAAGATTGATGACACCGATGGCAAAGAGCGCCTGTACACATTTTTATTCGGAAGGGTTGGTTTTCCGAACCGAGATACGGCCCTAGAGACTTGTTTCCGGGATCAGAGGATCTTTAAAAAGTGTCTTCCCTTTCGAAAGTCCACCTCCTAACCCAGGGGATCACTCGAAAGGTCCACGTAAGGCAAGACCAATACGGTTCTTTTTCGTTTGTGCCTTATTTCTCTCTATTTAACTCTCGAGGGTTTTAAAATTTATGGGGGATGTCGTAAAAAAAGATGCCGGCCCAGCGAAAAAGAAACAGGGCGTCTATCCGTTTCGTACATACATTTCACGATAACACCCCAATCTCGCTTCCCTCCAACCTTTGGCCTGTGTGGTGTTAAAAACGTAAGAAAACGAAACCTTTTTTGAAAAAAATTACAAAATGTATGGATTAGCGAAAGACTTGGTTAAGGAAGGAAATTTGGAATATTTTCATTTAAATTTTAAATTCATTATGGAAACCGATGCACAGGGATGGTTTTAAACCGTAACTCTGCCCTAGAACGGGAAAATGAGACTGGTAATGATGCTTAAGTGAATAAATGGAGAATCAAAAGCATAAAAGTGGGTGAACGAGTGAATGACAAGGAAGCGCTCTTTGAGTTTTTTATGAAAAAAGCCTTCAATTAAATATTAAAGTAAGGAGAACAATTGCTGGGCATACTCTGGAGCGATCCCAACCTCATGTCTTTCACGGCACGTTTACTTCTTCCACGGCACCCTAATATGTAAACTCAAAAATTCGTAGCACACATAACGCTACGTTTGTATGCTCCAGAGTAAAACCTAATGGAAGAAGAAGAGAACGCCGATTGCGGAGTTAAAAATTTTAGTATATATACCAATACGTATTAATAAAAAATACATCGTGAAGTATATATCGCATATGTGATACGGAATCATCATTATTGTTTTACTGCAGGAGGAACTCAGATTTCCCCTCTGATACTTAATTTATTACTACTAATCACTCTAGTAGAGTCACTCTGGTATAGAGTTCCCCTACATTCACGGTCTCAAGTCCCACTCACCATCTCCCAATCTCGAATCATCCAAATTCCTCTATGGGACAAAAAAGTTGTTTATTTAATTGTCGTAATGTAATATTTACAAGTATATAGTTAGACGATGACTGAGAAAGCAGTAGAGAAAATCTCAAAGGATATGTTGGTAATGAACCAAACATTTGAAACATAAATTTCTAAAACGAATGAAATAAAAAGAGTTCAGTCTTCTCGGATATAAGCTAAATGCTCCGAAAGTCCCACTGGGAAACACTGCTCTAACAAATTACGCGTCAATCCAAAAGCTTAATTGCGGACCACTAATATGCCATGGCACACCGTCTGTAAGTTACTGCGGTAAAGTAAGAGGAGAAACTGGCAACGAATGTTGAACCATACTTCGTCTACGGCAGAAATTTGTGTTGAAATAAAACACCTACAGTAAATATTGTGAATGGGGAAGGAATTACATTTACGTTGCCCGACTTTAAACATTTGTCTTATGAATATCCGAACATTTTCTAATTTTTTCATTTTACATATTAAAATAACGGTTGAGAATCAAAGAGCCAACAAAAATTCTTAGAGTTCGAGAAAAGCTTCAAAAAGCAGTTGTTTGCGAGCAAACAAACCGTTGAAAATTTTCAACCAGCAGGGGTTAGGATTCTCAGTGGTCGCGTTTTTTGTTCTCAATACGTATTTAGGAAACTACGTTGCCATTTTCACGAGACAGGGATAACTGATAATATGTACGTGTAGATTGAATAAAAATGCTGTTGATTCAGAATGAATTCCGAAAATTTTCTCTCGTTATTTACGTTATTAGAGTTCCTCAATAGTTTTCATCATTCAGATGTCGTACTGAGTCGTAATTCTCATAATCTCCCCCAACGATTTATTTTTATGGTAATACCTCTAAACGGCAAAACTCTTAAAGGAATCATTAAAAAAGTTTTACTAACTATTTGAAGAACGTGGCTAACGGGAGGGGCCCTATGGAAATCTATTAATGGGATTGCATCCATTCCTCCTTGCTGATGTATGTTCTCGTGTAATAAAGTTAGCACGGCGATGGTCGAACTTTGGAGAGTCTTTATTTTCCTCTTCCAATTAAAAACTGCGTATCAGCCGAGGACGAAGATTGTAATTAGCGGAATGGAGCGGAGATAACACTAACGACCATTTTGTCTGATGCATATCGGCTGAGAAGGCGTGAGCACAAGGAAGTTCAATCACCCTTGGGGCTAATTAAAGTGGGCTCCCATCGGATTGGCGGTGTCCTCAGGCGGAGAGCGAGAGAAATTGCCACACGTTCAGAATCCAAGGAACGCAAATGAATCACTCTTCGGGGCCAGCATTAATTGTCTTTGAAAGAGTTGAGACGTAAATATGAAACGTTCATTTTATTAGGACGAAGAATTTTAATGTCTTAAGTTCTAAACTGGAACTTCATCGAAAGCGGGTCCATATTATTAAAATTTTGTCATTCATTGTACAGGAACTATTAAAGATTTCGGGATGTTTTGGTATTTCGTTAATTTATACCGTAAATGATTCTTAAAAATTTCCTGCTTTGATTGTTATGGCTGTGCTAACTCAGCTCTTAAGTCTGTCGTTGCATGTCCACATTATTTCCACCAAATTAATTGCTCTTTATTTTGTTTCCTGAAAATATTCAACTACATTCTTGCAACTTTAAATAGTAAATCAGAATGGTAGTGATGGTAGTATATTAAGTATTTTTATTGATGCTGACCTGTTTTGCAACTGTAATATTTGTATTTCCTAATGTTTTTCTTCTGTGAATTTTTTATGAAAATTCACAGAAGTAGGTTCCGCAGGATTTTCGCTCTCCCCTTCTTTTCCTGCTCTGGTTTATTTATTTCTAAGTTCTAACTTAGGTTTTTAAACCAGCAAAGTATTTTTCTTCTTTAAACTCTTTTAAACTTCATACGACGAAGGATTAGAAATAAGAAGAGACTTGATAGTCTCAATTTCGCTCCAATAAAGTCGCACTTTATTAAATTGATCAGCGAATTTTCGTGTGTACTTCAATCTACAATTTCAGTTATTCACGATATTTTTTTTCTTTTCGGGTATCCTACAACATTATGAGAGAAACACGCAGGACAGTAAACGATGTATGAATTTTGGTGATAAATATCTGGTGCCACTGAAATTTGCTTGGAAGTAATCAAAAAGATTCACTGCCTTCCTTTCGGAAACGAAAATGGAAGAAATAGCATACACAATTATGAAAATGAAATGACCGAAAAACTTATGAAGATCAAATAAAAAGTCTATGGATGGCATGGTCGAAGGGAGGAATAAAGGGATGTGTAAGACGTAGATGGAATTATGAGAGGAAGGTAATAATTAGTGCTCAGGTTAATAATCATGCGATTGGTTGGGAATAGGACGGTCCGGTGAACAACAACAAACCATTCTTCCATCTTTTCTACCCATGTTAATGGTTAAAGTCTAAGTTATCCTGCCTTAAAAGAATCTCAAGATTTCATAGGTGAAAAATATTTCTATGAGACCAATATCAATAAGATACAGATTTTCCTGCAAATAACCTATTTTAATTTATTAAAGAACGCCTTCCCTGAAATTTCAATTCTCAGGTATGCTTGAGAAATTACTCGAGCTTCGATCATTTCTTAAATACAATCACTTTATACCGCCCCACAGAAAACGATATTTCGTACCTTTATGCCTCTTGATACATTAAAATTACTTATATACTTCAAAAGATTTCTTATTTTCTCTTCTCTCTTAAAGGAAGAGATTTATTGTTTTCTGTTCTCTCCTTCCTTCAGTTAATTACCGAGGACGGACTTATTAGGTCTATAGATTTCAGATCCTCATTAATTGTTTACAATCTTAAGCATCACTTCAGGAGTTGTCGATCTTTAGATCTCCAGAGGAAACGAAATCGATTCCTGGTTCTACATCGAAAGCCTTGGGATCTCATAACAAAAATTTCTTTTACTTACACAGATCTAAATTTGTTGTTTTTGTTATCTAATCATAAGAAAGGTCATATCTTACACTATATATATATATTTTAGTAAAGAAAATGTATGTATTCTGCTTACTTTTACCTTTGATATGATACTTTTTGTATTCATAATCTCTCAATAGAATTACTCCGATTTCTATAAGCATTCGATCGACATATACTACTCACGTCGCTAAATTTTTTGCGATGATTGTGTTATTAATATAATCAATGTCAATGTATTCTAGCTTAACTTAGTGGAACGCCAGAGAGAGAGAAAAGATTCCTCGTAGTTCTCGCAAGCATTTTACTCACGACCGATAACTCGTAAGAGTCAAACCGGCCGAAAGAAAAATTCTTATGGAAACTACAAAGTATCTTTTCTTGCTAATTGAGTTATTATATTTAGACCTAGATATCCAAGAGGGCAGCGCATTCGCTTTTGGTGAAAGCGGTCCCGGATTTAATTCCCGATGGGGGCCCACATGTGCGAATTGACCTCGGCTGTCGAAGCACTCTTAACAATAATACTACATTAAAGTCCNACAAGAAGCGCTTTGAGTATATTTTGGTTTTTTACTTAAAATTTTTAATAAAGCTTATATTATATGACACTACTTAATAAACTGAAAATTTCCGTTGGTCTTACAGTGATTTATTCGCGGATTAATATCCTGTCGTCGCTCAATAAAATTCATTTCATTCGAATATTTCCACCAAAGTTTACAGCTTAATCATGAAAGAACGGCCCACTGACACATCTATTGAATTATAATTTATATTCCTTTTAATTATTGATATATTTAGGATATGCTTCTAAGGTTTGAGAATGCGGTAGAGTAATCAATTCAGCGGAGAGGTTGATTTCACATGAGATAATTTTGATTTATTTACCATTTGTTTACGTGTGACTCATTCTTTGTAAAGAATTTAATTAAAGCATTACATAGTGAGGAACGTATTTTGTAGGCAAGAGGTGTTTTAATCTTTCATGGGTTTACATCACTTTATTCAAGTAAATTTTGGTGTTGTTAATATTAAATGATTAGTATTGATATAGGTGCTATTGTACAATTTATTTTTTCAAGTTCTTTCCTGTTATTTTATTCCAAAGGCGACATTTTATCTGGATCTTATTATTCTTAAGCAATAGATGACGAAACTTGATGCAGGATTTTCACATTTTCTCTCACAGATATACCGATATCTTGTGTTAAAATACGCGTTCTAATGATTTATCTTCTCAGAAAATTTAGTAGTTGTGGATTGCTCGAAAGAAACCTACAAGTTTTGCGAGAATAATCGGTAAAATACTCCTAGTTAGATGACGTGAATTAGCTTTGCCAACTTCAATCACTTTTGAGTTAAAGATCGGCGATGCATTCTGAACAGAATGTCTGGAAACGACTGAGCAAAGATTGACTGATGAGGGTAAAGTGTGGAGGAAGTTTCTTCGTGATCAGTCCGAACTATTATATGCATAGAGTGCTTTAAATTAATTGTTAATGTGCTTCTGTTAATAAGGTCTTATTTGCATTTTTAGTATAGAAGAAAATTTACCCTATTACTTAATTTTTTTTCGATAATAATGATGATCTCATGATAACAATTTCAATCAATCATAAAAAGGCTATTTTAAATTCATTTTTTTATATAAGGGTTACAAATGTCTCTTTTATATTAAGGCATGTGTATTTCATGGATTATAAGTATTTTTGAACTATTTTTAATTGAACCATTTCCAGAACCAATAATCAGCAATTTTCCTATCAATAGAACAGCTTCATACTGTTAGAGGGTAAATGTACATAGAAAAGCCTTTGATAAATAAAGGTGAAAAAGTTTGACTGACCGGGGTACATACGTGCGGGGATTCTCAACTCTTGTTGCTTAATTGTAAATCTGCTTAATGGTTTTGGAAGAAGTATCCGGGTTCGACTCCTGGTCACGCCAAGTTTTTCCATATCCAAGCTCTCTTGTGTTTATAGGAATTTTTTTCTCTTTGTCTCTTTTGTTCCAGAGAAATACATTTCTTTTCGCATTTCCCTCCATTTTTTCCTTCGCATGTCTCCCTCCTTTACCGTGATAACGAAGAGCTTCTATTGCATCAATCTTCGGTTATGCAAGTTTATTAATATCTCTATATATAAAGATGAATAAAAAATTAAAAATGGAAATTGTAGTGCTATTATGGCGAATTAACACTTTCATTCGTGCAAGTAGCATATTCTCACTTTTACTTGTAACTAATTTATAAATAGATTCTTATTAGAGTATCGATTCCAACGCCGTCTATTAATGGCTGAACTTCAACTGTGTTGATGAATGCTGGAAATATAGGCTCCCACGAGAATTGAACCCGGAATCACCCATTAAGCTATTCTGGAAGGCCTAATGAGTTATATACTATAATAAGTGTATAGTTACCTACTATAATAATTTATTATGTAAATTTCCACCGGAATAATAAGAAATCGTGAGGCCCTCCAAGAATTAGGGTACGAAAAATGGGAATTTCTGTCATTAGAAGGTAAGATTGATTTAGTGTTCACCATACATTTTATCTAAATGCTTCTCCATATTTTGAGAGGAATGCAAACATATTCCGTTTTCAAGCTAAGAGTCATGATGATTTTAATACAGAAAATATTCTTTAGTCAAAGAGATTCCAACTTTAAACATAATGATAAGAGACGGAATAATAATTCTGTAATCAGAGGAAACGGTTTAATTAGGTATTTGAGAGCTAAAGAAGAAGCTTGGTTGAATCGTTTCTCTGATTTTCCCACTGTTGTCCCACAAAAGCAATTTGATTTAGGCATATTAATTTGGAGAACTCATTCTTAAAAGAATCCCTATTTGTATAAGATTTCCCTGAAATAAATTCCAAAATCTCACGATCCCCACCTCCTTTTATTTCCCAACGCTTCCCCGAATTTCTCTACATCGACATTAAATCGTGTATTTCATTCATCAATAACATCAGCTAAACCTTGATTTATAATCGCAAGCTTCTTTCACCCGAATTCGCATGGCTCACGGCCGATTGCCCGATTAATCTGAGTAAACAATTTTTTATCGCCGTTTTGTCATCTTTTCATTTTTTTCCAATTAATTCTCCCTATCTTTGATCAACCCTCGTTTTATCTCAAGCGTTTCTTCACTTATGATTTTTTGTGTTATTTAATCATCGTTCTCCCTCTTCCACGCCCACGTTTTCACACCGTCTTTTTCTTTTCCGACCGATTTTTTTCGAAGCGGTTCAATCCCCGCCTTTAGCTCGTGTGAAGCCTCATCCCTCTCTTCATACGTGTTATTGCTTCTCCATCGCTGTATAACCAAACCGATCTCTTTCTAATCAGAGGCCTTGTGATACGCCCTCCGTAACACCTCTTTGCGGTCAAATTTTTTACCCTTTTACACGGTCACCTGTAGTTTCCTCCACCTTTTTTAATTTTTGAGACTCGTAAAGGCGAGATGCGGGAGTTGATCGGGAACAAGGCTGGTCAGTTTTTTCCGAAAAGGAACCTTATCAATTATTGCGTCATAATCAGGTTGGCCGAAGGGCTTAAGAGGTTCATGTGTGAAATAGCCCGCGGCTCTCACCCCACAATCATACTTTTTCTCACTTCATCCAACATATTCGAACGAATATTATTTTGCTCCTTAGTCTCATTAATCACATAAAGCGAAAATAAAATAAAGAGTATCTTCAACTTGCAATAAACGTTGCAAACGAGCGTTGCCACCTGGCCATACGGCCAAATAGCTACGCAATTACAAATAAATAAATAAACACTTTAAACCCGAAAGTACGAGAATTTCTTTAAAACAACAATCTTTTAGGAGCTAAGATGTCCATTGCAAATTTTCTGATATACATACATAACCTAACATCTATACTACTAATACAAATTTTGAATTGTTACATCGATTTGTATTTTGCGGTATTAAACTAAAAATTTAGCGCTCATTAACTGTCTACATTATGGATCCACAACCGGCGTCCCGGAAGCCACTTTAACAGGTCACTGTTCACTTATCTTTGTTTCTGAGGAATCATATATATCCCTTGAATTTCATTCATTTTTTCGATTATTTTGATACATATTCGTATAAATGCTTCAAAAAGAGCATATTATTATTGAAATCCACCCGCTAAAAATGTAATTCTGCTCTGTCACTAAACACTACCTTAATCAAATAAATGAAGCAGGAACAGTTTCCAACATATCCTAAAGCAATTGAACTGAAATAGGGCTTGGACTGAGCCGAATTTGGGCTGAGGGGCCCAAAGCTTTCTAAATGCTGAAAGGACCCACTGGGACGATCAGAATTGGAGCCCCAGGTTGTTTTCGTTAAACGCATTTTTACAGCATTTACAAAAGTTACGAAAATTATAACTCATTTCGGGAAAAACCGTTCTTTATGTTTCTTTACCATTTTCACAGCCGATGTTGTGAATATTCCAATCGAGAATTGGAATTATACTGATTCCGCACTTGACAAAATGCGCTCAAGAACTGCGATTCGTGAGGCAATAGCTGTATTCCTTACCTACAACCTAACTTACCACGGCTGTAACTTAGGAAACACATTTAAGCTCTATTCTATATTTATTAAAGTTGAGGAAACTGTTAATTTACTTTTGAAAGCAACTTTATCATAAAGGCAGCAAGAATGCGATTGTACGATGATTCTCAATAAGATTCCCAAACCTGGAGTAATTATTTCACACGACCGCTGTGGTATTTTCAAGAAAGAGTGGGCGATTCCGCCATATCGTATTCCATCAGGAGATAGCGAGTTATTTATATGTTGTAGTGAAAGTTTTGCCTGGGATAGACTCCAGAGTAATGGAAGATCTCTGATATTCTCTTCGGTCTCTTAATCTTCAAGAGTTCATCGTTCAAGTTTTTTCTTGCCCGCCTCCCAAAACCGAACGCCTTGAATCATTTCAGCGACGCCCGATCAAGATTTTGTGGACGCGCTAATGTTAACGATTGGCCAGGCTTTCGTGCGGTATTTCTTGTTGCCTGACCCATTTTTCTCAAGCTTCTAGCTAAAATTCATCGCTCAAGGAGAAAATGATTTGATTTTTAGCTTTTGTATGTAGTTTATGGACTGCTGTTTCACTGCTTTGTATTCATGATAACTCTAGCTCTTTAGAATGTAGTTGAAAATTATTCCTTAATCCTTAATTACTTCCTTATCCTCATGTTACATTTATGTGTGTGACGGATTGCATCCTCGTAAAATTTCCATAACCTTAGAGTGGAATACCAGGAGACTACTTTTATGAGATTATTCGTATAGTTGAGATTACAATGAAAAATATTCAACATTTGTCGAAGATAAGAGACGACTCATTTAATGGATTATTTTTGTAATTATTCTAATTCTATTGATTATAATGGTACGAGTTTTCTTTTATGAACCAGAAAAACGAAACGAAAAGAAAACCGTTACTTAATACTTATATCCGTAAGTCACATGGAGGGTTTTTGTAAAGGCAGTCTATATGGCATTAATTTTCTTCATACGCGGAAAGAAGAAGTAGATATAGAAAAGTTAAAGAGGGTTAGTTTGATGACACAAAAATTTGGATAAAAAAACAGAATGAACAGTTGGAAGAGCATATCAGTAGAAT
Organism: Ladona fulva; assembly: GCA_000376725.2. NCBI lineage: Eukaryota > Metazoa > Arthropoda > Insecta > Odonata > Libellulidae > Ladona > Ladona fulva. The sequence continues at coordinate 1,570,456 of KZ308139.1, read as the reverse complement.
AGTGGGATGTGAAAATAGCAAGGGATAAGTTACAGCATAGCAAAAGAACTTTGGGACGTTCCCAATACCTCTAAAAAGACAATCATTTACACATAACAGATAATAAATTATACAAAAGAACCACGTTGAAGTTAAATAGGTATTTATGCCTACAAGTAAGAAGGAGAAGGAAGAAATAATGCTTGAACGGGATGATTTCATGGCTCAGAATTATTTTGATTTCATCCTCCCATAGAACACCACATTTAAATCTTTCCGATTACTACTAAAAGTAGTATTTTTAAAAGTCCTTCGGCAGATGAGAGAATTTCTCACATATGGACCGCCTTTGGGAGTGAAATCCAGGAATGCTTTCACCAAAGGAGAAGGCGCTAGCCATTTGGCAATCCGGTAGTTCCCAATAATTATTTTCAAACCCTGAATAGGTGATTGAGCATAAAAAATGGACGATGTGAGCTCATGTGTCGGTTGCATATACTCTGGGATTATTTTGTGATTACCGAAATGTTAGTCAGTTGTTACACCATCAAACCTACGATATTACTTTAAGATATATTTACGTTAGGGGCTCCAAGGTAGCCTAGGGGGCTGCGTGTTTTATCTTTATTTAAATCGGTCCTGGGTTCGATTCTGCCGGTAAGGGGCCATATGTGCGAGATTACCACAGTTACAAAGCACTCTTAACAATAATACTACATTAAAGTCCCAGAAACCTCTTACTCAAAATTTAATCTTAATTTCCATTATTCCAAAAATGAGAAACAGAACTGAAGGAATCTTTCCCTTTGGAATCTCCCTTATAGAGATCTCTCTTATAAGGGATTACATCTTATATACTATAACTTTTAACCTCTTTCTTGTCAATAAAGAAGTATCGAAGTACGAATGCAGAAAGACAGATGCGGCAACATGAAAAAATAGACATAGGAAAGTTTCACAAAAAGTGATCAAAGATACTGTCTTTCTGGAAATTAGGCAGTCATATACAGAAGTAATGTTGAAATGAATACCTGGGGCGGGAAAAGTGCCTTTTGCAGAAGTAAATGCGGGGAAGCTAAAGTGACGTGGAGAGAGAAAAATATCTTCCGCATATACCTCTTTTTACTCAGTTCTCATAAATTTTAGCGGAAGGAGGAATTGCCTGAAGGGATCACGTTGATTTAGAGGAATCGCCACGTAACGCCTCCCTTTGCTACACGAGTTTGAACGCAGTTGACCTTGTTTTTAATAAAAGAGAACCCCTTAGGGAAGCATTACCGATAAGAGAATAAGCTAAAACTAATATTTACTCAAGCATGCCAAAGGGTGATGTCATTGAATTTATCTAGTTTTACCCCACAAAGGTAATGTTTATTCTTTTATTTACGATCTCTCGCATTCCTTTATTTATTGGATAAATATAGAAATGGCGCACCGAAGAGTAGAGCTTATTTGATTTTCTCAAGTCATTTTAACGATGCCTTTGAGAGAGATACGAGCTCTAAAACATGAAAGACGAAACGTGTACGAGTTTAATATACGATGACGGAGATGAGTTGAGAACTTTAACAATTTTTGCCAAAAGGAATATATTTTGTTCGGCCGCCCTATGTTATACAACGACGAAATTCTGTTGAAGAAAACATATATTTCTCCATTCTTGTAGCATCTCAAATATGCAAATGAGTACAACGAAAATGACTTCTACCCTTTATTTGGATGCTTCTCAGTAACTACATGATTACATAGTTTCCAGCTCGTTGAGGGGTAGTGTTTTGCCATGTCATTTCCTGGAACACTTACGAATTGACCGATTCGCGACTAACGAAACGAAAATCTCGTTAGTTTGTCGAAATTTGAGTTGAAAGGGAGATAAACGCCAGGGAAAGAGTAAAATATTTTGCTGCTATTATTACTAATAATAATAATAATATCTTTTATAATATTTATATCTTTAATAATAATCCTTTTTAATTGTCAATCTTTTTCAATAATATTGGTACATACATTCATAGGGTATACTCGTATTCGGTTCTAAGGTGATTGATAACTCTTACCATCTAACTCCTTCTGTAACTCCTGGGTATAAATCGAACCAATTAAGTTGAGTAATTATGAATATGCGCTGCAATAATTAGCACTAAGGGTAAACTTCTCCAGTAATGCCATGGCTAAAGAAATAGTTGAGGCAATACGTATGTGGTATGCCTTACATTTCGGACGGAAAATCCCCGAATTTTTCTGTTGCTACTTTTATCAATTACACGTATTAAATACGCCGAGTTAAGTAAGAAGCAGTTTTTCTCAATTTAATGTTATAAAATTCCTCCTAGAACCGCATCGTTAAATGCTTCAGTCAAAAGTGTCTAGAGACTTTCCTCTTTTAAAGTAATCGGATGTAACATGTAGAATGGCTTTGGAGAGACAGCGCAGATGGATTGGGAAAGAATGTTTGAAGGAATCAGTTGTTCTACAGAGCAGTGGAAAGGGCAGGGGTTTTCGGAGGGGAAAGGCGAAGGGAAAAGTAAGTGCAGCTGAAGTTGAAGGATGAGCAGATTCCTTTCGCTTCAATGCTTTCCTCTCAAAGTCTTCCGACTCTTTCGAATCGCAATCTGCCTCATTATCACTTTCTCATGCTTCCATTGCTAGAAGTTGTGGTGTTTTTAAAAAGTGCTTCGACATCTGAGGCACTCACCGGGAATCGAACCCGGGGCCACTTTCACTGAAGGTGGAGATGGATTAAGGAATGGTGTAATACTTTGCACGGTGAAACCGCTGATCCCAAAGGAATAAAAAGTGTGAAAAATAACACTTAACATTATGGAAGAGACGCGGTATGGTAGTTCAGTGGTTAGAATACCTGCCCGGAAAGTGGGAGACCTGGGTTTGAGTCCCAGGCATGTCGCTATTTTTCACACTTGTTATGCCTTTCAAAGGAGGAGATATTACCCACTTGATTTCCGAAAGCCGTTGCTTAAGTATTTTAACTAAAATATTCGTATATTAGATATTAGGACTGGAATGCGGTTAAACAGCAAGTCTGATACAAGAGATAAACATTTATGATGATCATCATAGTTACATTACATGCTTCAATATCGAGGATTTGCTGGCATGTATCTTCATCCACATACAATAATAATGAGGACTAATTTTGGTCTTACAGTTTTATTTCAATATTTTGGATCAATCTTACAATTAACCCTTTTCAAGTTACGAACACAATCAACCAGCCCTGACCATGATTCGAACCCGGGACCGCGGCGTTGTGAGGCTAGCACGCTATCCCCTACACCACCGAGTACGACAATGTATCCAGCAAAGGCACCTTCCCGTGTATCATGGGACTCATCGTGCAATTCTTAATTGCTTACTGTAGTGTATAGTTCGTAAACATACGTGTTTGAAGCAACCCGTCACAGTCTGCCATTTCCTTGAATTTCCCCACAGCATATACTGGGCCTGTGTGGCATGGACGCATAGTATCTACTACGTATTGAGTAAGATTAATCTCTGAATCATGGGAGCGAATTCCTAATTTTCGACCTTACATTTCTTTAGCGATTCCATTGCTGTGTCTAGAAGTACCTCACTTATGCTTACCGGTATATTTGCGATGGTATTATTAGTCATGATGTTAATCGTGGAATATAGAAATAGAAGCCTTAGTAAGTGACTTATGTCTCATAATTCCAAGAATTTAAGGCTTTGGCTTTCTATCAAAAGAAAGCAGAGATTTTCATATGCATGCTACCTGAATTATCAGTTAAAATGTTGATGGTTGAATTTAAGTGAAAATTGAATAGGCGATAAAGTAACGCCTAAACAGAACGAAGTAAAGCACCTCCCAAAGTATCAAACATGTTCAAAATGCATTGCTTGCATAAAGCGTTCGAAATATTGAAACTTCCTCATTTATCTTAAAACATCGTGGTAATTTAGATAAAGGCGTTAGAAAAATAATTTTATAATTACAAAATACGTACATATTTTCGATGGTAAACTATAAATAAAATAATTTTTATGCAATGTAATTAAAAGGGAAGCTAGTATTATAGATTGAGCCATTTAGATATTTTGTTTGTGGTACTATTAAAGATACAGATAACTAGGATCATGGCTGATGATTTGGAATATAATGTAGATCGTAGTAAGGAGCAGAAGAATGAGAAGTATAGGATAGATAAAAAGGGATGAGGAAGGCTCAATGGCCATGGGAAGGATAGGAACTGTTTGTTAAGGATTTAACCAGACGACAGGAATAAACCTGCAACCCTCTAATAAATTTGGAGAGGTAATGAGGCTTACTACACAACGTCAGAAGGGAAGTAGTTTTCCTTAAACGTGGTGTATTCAGTAGCAGTGCAGTAACAATTTATGTAACTTTTTCTAAAACAGTTTATATACAATGCTTAGTGTAACCACTTTATAACTACGTATTAGCATGAAAATCACCGCCAAAATATCATAAAAAGAAGAGTGCGTGCTTCTGAGGCAGATTTTAAGCTTCATAGCACGCGCTCGGGCAAAGCGATGCCCTAAAGCTGTTGGTGGGCCCTGAACGAGGGACCAGCCCTTTTAGGGAGCCCCTGGGAGCCCGCTTAAATTTCGTCGTCTCACATGAATCGCAATGTGTGAAGCTGGCATATCATGGCCGCCTCAAGGCTTCTACCGACTCTAAAACTCTGCATTTGTCCTATTTAGATTCATTTTGCTCTGACTGAAATCCTTTGTATCTTCCTTTATTTCTCTGATTACAATTCTGTATGCTCTAAAATGAATTAATATCGATATTTTGATTTGATTTTGATAAATAATATTCTTGGTTGAAATGAAAATTAATTGATATTTAAATTTAAGGATATTTTATCTTTCACTTCATGGAAAGTAAATAAAGGTAGCTACGGACATTAGGTAATACGTATTCTGATTGTCCTGCGTAAGTTATGCTTTTTTAGGAAATTCAAAACCTCCCGTAATTAAAAATCTCACGTTCTCCCGGGCTAAAATTTTACGTATTAAAATAGCCAAGACCTCATTTTACCATATGGTAATATTGTTTCTTTGTATTTGATGACGTAAACTGTTAGCTGAAATTTAAACTTTTTCCTGTTCCCCAAAGCAAAACATATTTGCTAGCATAAATACATGCGATTTAAGTTTCTATGACGATAATGCATGTATAATTATATATTGACTTAAAGAATTCTCTTCTTTCCCTATTATCCAAACTTTTTCAAATCGATCAGTTGAAAGAAAGCTTGTCTTTCAAGATTGTGGCATTAATTTGTGTTGCATGTATTTATTTATCAGGAAAACGCCGCGATCCCAGCACTAGGTTTATACTATGGATCATCAGGTTTACAGAACACTTCTGTGAACCTGATGAAGGCTATGTAGCCGAAACCGGTAGGTCCCGAATAAATTGGTGTGGAAAAAGTACATGTCTGTGTAATACGATGATGAAAGTTAAAAAAGCATTAGAGTATGAAATTATCCGACATAAATAATGTTCTAAAATACGTGAATGGGTCATAAGAAGGAGCGCGCGACATGTCTGAACAGTGTCCAGCCTGAATGCTGGTTTGAACCTCATCCCTCCACCACAAGCATCGAAAATCTTTGGAGAGGGGGCTGAGGAGACTAGGCAAAATGAGGAGTGAGGTAGTTAGCCATTGCTTTCCTCACTTAGAGACTGTAAGCAGTACAAGAGCAGCACAAGATAGTATATTTAAAATGTGTTATGCGGTAAAGAAAAGGTAAAGGTTGTCCCGGGACAACAAAATAAGAGTTTAATCATTATGTATTACAAATGAAAATCTGGAAAAGTGATAACAGCATCTTGAATTTTTATTATTATAGCGACATCGTGACTTGTTGGGCTCACTTTAGCCACGTTAGTCACGTTAGCCTCACGTGGGCAGTTCGTTCGAATTTAGTGAAAGCGGTCCCGGGTTCGATCCCCGGTGGGGGCCTTCGTACGAAATTACCTAAGCTGTCGAAATACTTTTAACAGTACTACTACTGCATAATTTTTCCTCATAAATATGAAAAGCCAGCAATAAGCTTAATGAAGCACTAATAACCTTAATCAGTCAACGATGAACATGATGTATAAAAAGATAAATTCAGAAATGGAAAGCTTGTATCCATCCTGCATAAATCATGATATAGTAATTATTGGCAAATAAAATGAAGAGGGATTCTTGTATCAGATTCTTTGTGGACCCATATATGAGGCGAAACCTTTACGTCATTCATTAAATTTCTCGCAGAAGATAATCCTGTAGAAGCTTTCGGGCTGTTTTTAAGCTCTTGTCGATGGCCAGTTTCGAATTTTCCTCTTTTTGCCATCCGCATTCTTTTAACTCAGGAAACCTTATCTCGTTTACTTAAGCCGTTTCCTTAATACCAATTAATATTTAATGTATTGGCAGATACGGAGCTTTGAACTCAAATTTCTATTATAACCATCCGGAGATCGGATACAGCTAATTTCATCTCTTTTATTCTGATAATTCTTAAGCATCGTCCTAACTGACAACCACCTACCTATATTCTAATGAAGCTAACGGACAGGTTTTATAATACACTACGTATATTTAAGTATTGTCAACTCAGTTTTACTGTACGTAATGCCACAAGTGAATGAAGGAATACCAACTGTAAATATTAGTAAATAGAGAAAAAGGAAACCGTGTAAGTGTTTAAAAATTTCCAAACGAAGTCTTTACTTTCATCAGCATATTAAAGGTGATGGGATAAAAATAATAACGGTTAATCAGTATTCTTTTCAAAGTACCTCAGAACACCTGTTCCTAGCTATATGTTAATATAAAATATCTGTTTATAAGCGTTTTTTCAAAGTTTTAAATAAACATTTCATAATGTTCATCGAGGAAGACTCGATTTTCTGTTCCGTTATCAAATTGTCCGATGTATTTTCTTGCAGTTTTTTCACCAAGAAACTCTATTTGGATTCAGAATCAACTTTACCCGTAAATTCTTCACTACTCGGAAATTCACTTATACATAAAGACAGCGCTTTGACGCGGGAACGAGATTAGAACAGAAAATTTTATTCACGCCGATATGTGAGTTCTGCCCTAACGTTTGCGTCGATTACTGTTCCATCGAATGGTGCCTTACAACTATCCTTACCCCAATATCCTCAGCCCTAACCCAATAATGGTGGTATTATTTTTTGAATCAAGATGCGATCAAACGATTTACTTGATATCACCTTCGCCTCATGGTCTATTCAATGCATACCCAACCATCCCACGTATATTAACATCATTCTCTCTAAACCCATCCCTTATCATCTCTACATCCTGAACCCGTAATCAAAGATCGTATTCGATAAGGTTTGCGCGGTGAAGAAAGAACCGTCTTAAATCGTATAAACCTCGGCGTGTATAACCTTTCGAGAAAAATCTAAAGGTGCTTTCATTACCTTAGCCACTCAGAAACACATTTTTTTCTTTCCTCCGCCAAAAGAGCAGAGGGCAACTTCGTCGAAGCTCTGTATTGGCAGGCTCGCTACATTATCGCGTCAAGATAAATAAGGAAAGGTGCAAAGAGATATTTTTCCTTCACCAAAAAGGTGGAGACGTTTCGAAGCGCGTTTTGGGATGGAGTGACGTACGGAACGAGGCCGTTCGTTTGCGGCGTCGGGTGTTAAAATAATAAAGAGACGAATGGAGGAGTTTGAGGTGGGCGATGGAACGAGGCTATGATTGACAAGGGGGAGGGAGGAGATACAGCGGGCAAAGGGAACGCCAATCTCTCTTAAAAGGAAAACGATGAAAAGCTTAATCCCTCAAAGGGAAAAGCTGTGGATAACCTGGGCGTGGCCGAGGGGAAAAAACGTGATCTCCAAGATGTAAAACAATAACCTTCCATTTCCATTTGAAATTTGGCGCGGATAAGGAAAGATGGAGGAAGGGTGATATAGTAGAATCTTAAGACGGTCCTAATGGAGATACCCAAGGAGAGGGGGTTTACCTGTGGATTGAATAAAGTCTGGATCTTTAGAAAAGGGATGTCAAAATGCCCGTTAGCTCGCTGATGACAGCCTAAGTATATGGGTTCGAAAAGAAACATTTAGTCATTAGAGCGGCTATATTATTAGTTTCGAACAGCGTACGTGTGAAAAATCCTCAACCAAATTTCTCAAAGGCTTATGATGGCTGGAGGAGTAATTGCTCTTCACAGAATCCACTATACGTTGTTGATAATATGATGAATGCAGACGTGTTCTCCCACATATGCATGGTCTAAATTGATTAGGCAAGGGATAAAATATCAAAATCAGGGAGAGAGCGCCCTTAGGTTTAACTGTCTGAATAAAAGAACAGCATATCAACATGTAAATGAAAGTGAATTAAAATCGGATAACTATGCATATTTTGTAATTCCACAGAGTGAGAGACACTCAGGCACAACTATGTGTATGCGGAAATGGGAACACAAGTAATGACTTCAGCATCCAGAATGATCTTCTTGTCCTATAAGAAAGATCTCGAAGTTACAGAGGGTCCAAATTTGGCTAAAATAGATTACAGAAAGAAATAACAGTCCATGTTCTTCACGAATTGATAACTCAGTTATGTTACTTGAAGATTGGAATGGTCCCTGGAATGGGTAGATTTCCTTTTTTCTCTGGAATACCTTTGCTGCAATTTATCCTTGGGGGAAATATATGTTGAATCAAAAAACTTTGGGTGAAAAGTCATGGGTCTAATACGTACGAGTATCTCTGAGAGAAAATTCCATAGGGTTGAACAATCTTTGAGAGAGCCCTGAAACGTCCGAACGCCACCTCATAAGACAAGGAAAAATGGTGAAAATTCACCTCTAGAGAAAGTAAAAGAGTGGATAAAATCGGTTCAAATGCCTATGCCGAAGTTTAAGAAAGGAAGGAGGATCGTCAATATCGATAATGATATCGATCTCGATATATAATAACGATCCCCCTGACTTTTAACAAATTGAAATATTTCTACTTCTTTGAATTTTTATTTACTTTGAGTAGGATTGCCTAAAAGTAACAGAAACAGGAAAGCGACTCCAAAAAAGGTGTTCCGTAAATACATATTCTTCCTCTACTTAAACTAATTTCACTGAGACCTGATGCACCGAATAACACACTATGACGGAAACACCTAATGATGCTCTTTGCTCAATATATTTTGAATTACGGTTCATCAAGCCGTGCTTTGAAGCTTCCGGGAAGTCATTCGAGAGCAGATGCTGAAAGGGGTGGGAGCATTCGGCAAATTGATTGGCTACTGTTGACCTCGTTTAAGACTCGTGAAGCGTCAACAAAACATCGAATAGCGTTAATATGCCTGCTATAAATAATCAACAACTTCCACTAGCGAGGCTAGTCTTTGTATCTTACTCGTCTCAGTCTTTCTTTGTACCTCATTCACGAGACTGAGGCTGGCAAAAACAATGCAAGCAAAATGAGAGCAAACAAGAAATTCGGAGATGGCGAATTTGTTTGTATCGCTGCATTATTTATCCACGTAAGATAAAGATGGGAGTACAGAGCACAATGAGCCCTCGAAAATCACCTTTAATGCTTCAGAGCATTTCCGATTAAATTCGGAACAATACTAACCGCAGAACATAATGGAGTCTCCTTCCTCCTCATTCCATAGCAACCGAGAGGGATTGAAAATCGACTGCCGCGGCTAGCGAAGCAGAAGCCTTGCGCTCGAAGGCCTTTAGGGAGGGCGAGGTGTGGGGGAAGGGGGAGGTCGGACGCCCAGAAAGAGAAGGGATATCCAGCCCCTCAGGTGGTGAGAGGGGAGAGGAGAAGAAAAGACTGATAAAGGTAGCGAAATATATCTAAATATGCATCGAAATAAGGCACGAAGAAGGAAAGAAGTTGATGTATGCGGGTGTATCGACATTCAGCTATTTCAGTCCCGAAATTGCAGCATCGGAAAACTGTGCCAAAATTAAAACCGTTAAAAGTTCTCAATCAACACACAGTACTTCGTTACATCCACAAACTATTTTATTTTACGAGCGGTTTCGGCCTAAGCACGGCCATCATCTGACCTGAAATCGGTTGTGAAATAAAATAATTTGTAGAAGCTACGAAGTAGTGTGTGTAGATTGAGAACTTTGTCATGGTTTTCCACGATATCTGGCCAACTAATACTGATTATATTAAAACTGCTAATTTTCTCGCGTATTCAATAGTATTATTTCCGTGTGATATGGTGGCTGGTACGAGTATATTGATTATACTGGATTCAGGTTCACGATTTTTTACGCGTGATTACATACATGTTATTATTACTATAAAGAATACATATGAAATTGTTGTTTGGCTCCTCAATCACTTTTCAGTTTTTACAAGGGGTATCATATTTGCTGCACTTTGATTTTCATTAATTCATTGCAAAAGTTAACACTTCACCAGAAAATAACCGTGACTGTATTTAAACTATTCTTTTCTGCCAAAATTATCGCTATCTCTGTCTGCCTCTAATCCTGAACTTATAAAGAGGTAAAATGTATTTCTTTTTTATTAGTACCTATAGGTTATAGGACTTGTTCGTAGAGTTCTGCAGTTGAATATGGCTAATAATGATAATAAATCATGGATGTAATGGAAGTTTATATTACCAGTAACAAAATTTCGTATTAAAATAAAACGTACCAACGTGCGTTGAAATCGTTGCCAAAACTAGTATCGGAATACTTTATCTGCGCAATATCTATTTTTACCTAATATTTAAATTATCCCCTGGACAAGCCTCCCGTATCTCTGGAGGTCGAAACCCTGGCTGATTGCAATTCTCGACAGATGAAGCGAACGAGAAATCGAAAGATTTGGATCGGAAAGGAAGGGTAACTAGAGAAAAATGGAATGAAAAATACCATGGCCACACAGCGTAAGAATAAGAATAATAGGCAAAGGTGGAAACGGCAAGAAAGACAGACGGGGATATATTCGGAGGCTGGCGCAGAGATGGAGAGGTGGGATAAGAAGGGAGGATCCTCGAGGGCAGAAGAGAGACGGCTAAGGGAGCGGGTGGAGGAAGGGGGGGAGAAGAAGAGTCCCCGGAAGGGAGAACGAGGTAGAGGGTGAGCCGGATTAACGCGGCGATCCTTACTCCCATCGCCGACCCCTTCCCGCGCCCTGCCTCCCTCGCGCTCATCCTGTCTGAAAATGAAGACTCGCGGGGTTAGGGCACCCCGAGGCGCCTTGCGGGAAGTAGGGGAGGGCCACGAGGAAAGGATGAAAGGAAGATGAGAAGTTCTGTGACTTTTCCGCGAGGGAAGGGGGTCGTCGCGGGGGGGGGGAGAGCAGGATGGGATTGCGGGGGGCGGAAGGAGGTGAAGGAAGAGGACATCGGGGAAGAACCTTGCCCTCCGGTGACCTAAGAGAGGAGAATGAAGGAGAAACCATACCGCATGTATCTCTCCTCTTCCACTAACCCGACCTGTTTTTTTGCCAGTTTCCTCTAAGGCACTGTGGCCACGGCGCCGGCTTGCGCCTTTGCGGCCAGATTGCAAAGGCAAGAAGTGGTATCCCTGTGACGCACCGTTTCTCTGCCGTCGCGCCATTCCTCCGTCTCTCTCCTCTTTCGGTTTCAATTCGCCACCCCTACGCCCTTCCTCGTGATTCACTTCTCCCTTATATTTTTGTTCATCGACAGCCCTCGTATCTTTCCCTCTCTTTATTCTTTTGAAAACTAGATAGCGTAACAATGTCTCTAATAAATTAAGTGTCCTTTCCATTCGCTTTTGCTACGATGTCATACGATTGTAATAAAATATAACGATACAGGTAATGTATCTCTTTGAAAGCTCAAGATTTTTTTGCGCTCGTGTACAAACGAACATGGCAACCGGAAATATTCTACCTAATCGACTCGGAAGGAAGAATAACTATACATTGTTTCATAAATAATAATTAACGTATACCTAACTAGTAGTAAATATGTATGATACCCATAGTAGGGTGTCCCAAAAAATGCAGTCTTTTTTTTTTGAACGCATACCCTCTAAATTTATTTATACGATGTCAAAACAATTGTGAATAAAATTTCATAAATGTAGGACCTCGGCAACCCGTGCCGACTTGTATTGAAACATGTCAGTACTTGCTACTGAAAACTTCCATATGTTAATGCGATTTTAGCGAAAAAACATTGTGCAATTGTACATTGTACAAGGTGTGTAAATAAAACGACTCATCTTCTGATTCAAATGAAAATGACATGCATTTAAAAGAATATTTTCCAACTCTGATCGCAAACATACTACCCGGAACTAGTAAAACAACTATGCAGAAAATTTTCATTATTCCAAAATTAGTAGCAGAGCTGTTAAGTTTGAGAGATTCAGTGTTTATTCTTGAAGCTACCATTGAGACACTTGGATATAATACTGATGAAGTTCTTATAAGTAAGTCCTCGATTCAATGAATTCGTACGGAAAAACGGAAAGAGCGTGCGGAAGCATTAAAGCTAATTTTCAAAAGGAGGTACCAGGTGTTGTGACTGTTCACTGGGCTGGCAAACTGTTGCCTGCTTTAGATGCTCGGACATCAAAAGAAGAACGTCTTCCGATAGTTATTTTATATTTAAATAAAGAACAACTTATTGCTGTGCCAAGGTTGGAAAATTCTTCAGGAAGCAGACAGCCGCAGGCTGTTTGAAACGCGATTGTACACTGGAATCTCGAAGATAAAGTGCAATTTTTTGTTATACTACGGCTTCAAATACGCGTCTTATCAATTGTGTCTGTGTGCTGTTTGAATAAAAACTTAATAGAGGTATGCTTGTATTTGCGGCAAGAAAAATCTTTTGTGTATGAATTGGTGAAAAGCATGTTCGAAGTAAAAATTAGTCAAGTGACAACAAATTCTAATATTCCACTGTTCAAAAAGTTCCGAGATAATTGGAAAATGTCGATCCAGACAACATACAGTGCTATAAAGAAAATCTCGCATTGAACCTGACTGTTTATGAAATTGACAATCTGCTTGAGTTGCACCGAACTGAACTGACCAAAGAAATAGTCAGACATGACTTTCAAGAGTTGATAGAGCTTTCTGTGATATTTTTAGGTGGAGATACACAGAGAAAATTTAAATTTTGACCTCCAGGTGCCATGCACCAAACCCCATGGATTCCGAGAGCAATTTATTCCCTAAAAATATCATTACTTAGTGATCAATTCAAAATTACGAGCAAGGATAAGGCAGCGCTGTTAGAAGTTTGCCTGTTCATCGTGTCATCCTACGTCAAGCCATGGATCCAATGTATTTTGGCAGTAAAAGCACCTTACCAAGATTTGTTCTTCTTGAAGTCGATGAAGGCTTACGAAAAAAGTGATAAAAGCATCGCAAAAGCAGCTTTACAGAAGATAATCCAGCATTTATGGTATATGAATGATGAAGTTTTTGTCTTGTCACTGTTTGACGATGATGTGGATCAAGAAACTAAAGTAAAAATGGTTGAAAATTTAACAAAAGAGAATTTATCAACTCATGGTAAACGTTACATCCCATCGAAGGAAGAACTTCGCGGTCCATTGTATGATAAGTAGATTAGTAAATATAGGAGTTGTTTCGTTAGTTTTCTGTTAAGATCACAGTTTTTTTAACTGTCTTTCTATCATTTTATTTCAAAGAAAAATATCTACGGCTTCATTTCAGTCAGAAGCAATCATTGTTCGTTGGTCTTAAAATTGATGACTGTTTTCTCCACGAATGTCCTACTATGTCGTCAAGTAATGCTTCGTTTCAAGAAGCCAGAAAGGTTTCAACGCTGAGGGCAGTGAACGATACAGCTGAAAGAGTGGTCAAGTTGATGCAAAACTTTCATGGTTTAATCACGATTTAGGAGGAACAAAAGCAATTTTTGTTACATTTCGAACAAGAACACCGGAATATTTATCCTGACTGCAAAAATCAAACTTTGAAAAGATAATTGCAAGAATAATTTTTGTACATTTTAAACAGTAAATAAATACGATTTGGGCGTATTGGTGTTTTATTTACTAAATAAACCTTAAGTTCTAGAATCCTTCCATACTAACTCAGTTCAAATTTTCATTTCGCATGTTTGGCATCGAGTCGGCACGTGTTACCATAATTCAATCGCAATAATATTTATTATGTGAGTTATTAAGGTCAAACAGAAAAATATAGAGTGTATGCGTATTTGATTTCGCGAAAAAAATTTTCCCTCATGTCTTGGGAGACCCTATCCTACAGATATAAATTAATATACATGATACGAATCTTTTGACAACTACGCGAATAACCACTTTACGTTCAGCATACGTGTCGTTTGATGATGATCAGCGGAACAACGAAAATTATTACCGGCGACCACCATGAACCATCAAGAAGATATGAATCTGGTACCAAATATATGTACCTTTTTAGGTTTTATTTTAAACTAGTAAACGCCCCCGTCAAGCATGACGGGACTTAATTTAGTTTAAATATATATCTATTATCGTATATATCTGGTCCTTCTAAGCACAAAAAAGTTCTGCGGTAAGATCATAATAACTCAATATATTTCTTAACATTATTTATAATACTTATTCTACTGTTTTCAAGTCGTGAAAGTTTTGTTTGCGTAAATCTTTTTATAAAAATTATAAGAACTGATTATCCCCGTGCATTTACATGGGATAACACATTAAATCAATGTTCAACAATTGCCTTGGTCGTCAAAGGGATGGGTTGTTTATTTCTCAAAAATTTTACGAATTTTCTGTGTTTTTTATCAAAATCCTCCAAAGTTCGGATCTATATCAATATTCACGACTAAAATAAGAATCCACGATAATTTTTATTTCTTTTGGCACTTAACTCAATTTCGTAGGACAATTGTTTCTAATTTAATTTTGTAAAAGAAACAACCTCTGCAGGTAACGAAAACCTATTTTTCATACATTTCATATCGAAAAGTATGTCCCAAGTAGTTCTTGAGAAATAACTATTTGACGTGGATTGACAATTGGTATTCGATTAGAATCGTTATAGGTAGTTCCAAGATACACTCCTGCTCATTCCTTTCTCTCTCTACAGTTCGAAAGGGGTTCAGGAGCATTTTTCTCTCTTTCTTTACCCACCCTCCTTATATTCATTTCCCCACCGACAATGCGACGCCTCTAGTACATTGGTTTGTGCCCCGTAAGATGGAATTGGTCGGCTTTTCTAAGATACCTCTGCCTTTCACACCCTTCCCTTTTCGTCTTTCCATCCACATCTTTCCATGACCGAAATCTCTTCCTCAACCATGCATGCGGGAGTTTGCCCAACTCAGCAGAGCAAGAAGGTTTGAGGGAGGTGCATGGCATGCAGACGGCTTAATTGCTTTTTTTCATGTCGCGCGATGCACTGACTTAATGACGTTGTAGTTCCTTAGACGTGTGTTTGTATCGCATCAGGAGGGATTAACACTCAAAGGAGTTTCTCTCTGCGTTTCGAGAGCTGAAATCGCCGTGCCTAATCAAGCGGACGCTAAGTCTTCCTTTTCCATGAACGTTAACGAAAATGTATAGTAAAGCCACTGGAAAAACTCTTTAAAAATATAGATGAATGCTAGGCTACTAAAGTTGTATCTTCGGGTAGCCTTATTTATAATAGGTTTACTAAATTTTCACTTCTCCAACCACCTTTCCTTCCTACTTAAACATAAGAATATTTTACGTACAATATAATACAATGAAACCAATGTTTTAGTGAACTAAATACTCTAAATTAATTCCTTGATGTCATACTTTAATAAATTATTATTTTTTCCAGTTTCTTAGACATACACGGATACATTAAGTGAGCGAGAAATTCGTCTTTGATTCTAGATTATGATTAAATTTTTATAAAATGGATTTGATAAATTGAATATTTTGATAAAATGGACTTTTTTCATTGTTTTTGTGATGAAGAATATTTAATGATTCATTTTTGTGTTTTTTCAAGGTTTTATTATAAAATTATGGATTGAAATGATGAGCATTGATGTTAAAATAATGCCAAAATTAGGCTTAGAGATGTTATAACAGTTTATTAACCCAGAGTCTGAGAAAACTATTCATTTTTCTCGTAATAAATGAAGAACAAAGAACTAAATGTTGAAAAAACCCAAAGAAATAAAGCAGATATTTCCCTATGCGCATTTCAGAGACAATACCTTCATCATCAGTATTTTAGGAAAATGATTTTCCTATCGAGTCGAAAAATATTTTCCTATCAAGGAGCCCTTGATAATGGAGGCATTGTCTCTGAAATGCGCATAGGGATTTCCCCAGAAATACCTAATCTTGAACTTCCCGTTTGTCTCTAAACGCGAGTTCCGCCTGCCAACTTACGGCTTACGGAGTATTTTAAAACCTCTAATTTATTAACAGTCGTGTTCCAACTTTCTTTCCCTTCATTCCTAATGAATGACTAGAAAATAATGGAAGGTTTTTAGATGTGCATATGAGGAGTAATGATGATCATTAATTGCAAGGACAAGTTCAGGCATGAAAGGAAGTGTAAATTATGTTGAATCGATTAATCAATGAAAGGAGAAGAACGTGGATTGGCCGTATGCAAAGAAGGATATGCTTCCTAAAGGAAAGACACAGAGAGAGGAAGATTTAAGGGAAGAATTACAGAAGAGAGTACAGATAATTGAGAGATTGAAGAATGCGAAAGTGTTCAAAGAAATGAAGAGAAGAGCAAGGGTTAGGTTTAATCGGAAGAATGACTTCTAGGACCTAAGCAAGAAAATTACCACTGATATTTTAAGTATCGATTTACTCAACTGTTGAGAAACGAAGATGCATCTATGATATCCGCAGATTTGTAGTGCCTCGGCACAAATTCATTAGTAATGACTCTAAGTCTCCTTAAACATCTCTGAAGTTAATGTAAATCGATTTCCAAATCTTGTAAATCAACAAATCCACGTTGAGAAGGAGCGAGGAATCGAGGAAATAAAGAAAACAAAATTCTCCCGCTTCTCCGATTCTTTTAGTTTACTGGAAACATTTTTATTCGACCGCAGGGCTCTCGTCTTTCGGACCAATACATCTCACCCCCAGAAAATTTCCAAACGTCTCCATTTTAATCGGATCGATGACGAGAAACGTTTCTGCTGCTGTATTGATGAGTATTGGGGAAAAGCGTCTTGAAAAGTCAGACGAAATCGGGAAATGGTAGGACTGGAGGGAGGCCGAGGGAGAAAATGACCGGGGTGAGTGAATGGGGAGGCCCGCGTTTCTTTTTTATTTTTCTGATGTTTTCTTTTGTGGTGGTTGGGAGTTAAAGAGTTTGGGATGCCCTGGGAGCGTGACTATCGGAGGAGATTTATCATGGTTTGGATGGATAAGAGGATGCCCGCAGAAGAGACGTGGAGCAAGAACGGAAAAGAGGGAATGGAGGGCGATGCGAAGAGCAGCGTAGTAGTTCGTTCCCATCCCATAGACGGAATCGTTCTGGATGAGGATGCGTGGGTGTAAAAAACGGAAAAATTGAAACAATGCGACGGGCAAAAAAGCGTACGAAAACAAAAGCCGTGGAAAGGGTTGGGGTCGTGTGCGGTAGTGGTGGCGGCCGGGAAAGAATCGGCAAAGGGAGGACTGAGAATGTCCATACAAGGGTTAAATGGGGGCTTTGTCAGGTGTGGAATGGACGAGAGTCGCATGGGGTTGGTGGCTATGCTTGACAGTCTAAAAAGTGCATGTTGCGAATCAGCCTGGACTGAAGTCTTTCAGAGTAGAGATTGGAAAATTTTCCTGTAATAAAACAACGGCTGATTCTTGAATCGGGAAAATCTGAATGTTAGATAAATATAGTTAGCCAACGCTTTTCGGATTTTCCTCCGGTATATCTCGTATAACTAGAGCGGTACGAGTTATCATAAGGAAAATAATCGGAAGTTAATGGCTAAATGATAGAAAAGATTAAATATAGCTATAACAGAAGACAAATGTTACTGATTTTTAGTCTGTCTCTCACCCTTAAGCCTTCCCATTATAAATTTGTCAGTACCTAAAAGTGTATGGCATGCGATGTAACTAAGACGCCATCGTAGTCAACTGATCATACTTCTGACTGATAAGAAGTTATCTTGAGTGGATTACCGAAGACATTCTTCTGAGATTTAGTTTTCTGGAAAAAGTTTAGAAGTACATATTGCCCAGAAAGACGTGATGCCAGACTTCTTTGGTGAACATTTAAAGATACCACGGAAACTAGTTTGTAGGACAGCCCATGAGTATTTTATCAATATGAACTAGTTGGCAGTGAATATACACTAGTTTTAGTTGGTAAACTTTCGGTTTTAATCTATTTTTGCGTTACTCTGACTAACATTTCTTACAATTCTGTACCTGTTTCAATTCAAATTAGAGATAAACACATAGCGTTAGTTTGTTCAACTGTGCTTCATTAAGAAAATTAGGCATTGTTGGTTACCCTAATTTATATTTTTTCCCACATTTTCATCATTACTTAACGTTAATAAAATCCAAAACAAACGTCTTAATGGAACAAAATTGGGAAAGAAATTCTCATTTTATATTTTTTATTTGAGTATTTACAATATGGAGGCAAGTATATAGAATATTAGATAATAAAATGGTTTTTGAAAGCAAAATAAACTGTCGTAGTACGTGATCATAGAAAAGTTGATCACCGTTGGAAAACGAAGACAGACATTTTGGAAGAAAAATTTCTGTCATTTATGTGTCTCATCTATAATAATGATATATGATATCAATAATTTAATCCTGCAAATGATCCTTTCGGATAATATTATTTGGGAAGGCAATAAGCGAAAAAAATTCATTTCACTTTTTCGTCCCTTAATTAAATGTACTTCATTATATCTACGAAATAATTATTACAAATGAAATTACAAATTATGAGGTTATTTCGATTTTTCTCACATCGTCCAAAGAGCTTTCTTACTAAAATACTTGTGATTACAATTCAAAATGTAAAAATATAAATGATTGTTTTTATAATAATAATTAATATGATTGTGATAATACAATTGAATGCATTTAGTCGAACTCTTGTTTGCGATATTTATTTAATCTCATATCAAGACCACGTGAATTTTAATCTATAGTTGTAAATTTGGTTTTATACTGAACTTGCCGATAATTTTGTCATAAGTAATTTTAGACCAAATTTATTCCTTAAACGCAGAAAAGTATACCATTGCGATCGGATAATTGTCTGGTAACTCTTTTTAAATAACAAAACATCGAGTTTACCAGCGTCAATGAGCACTCTGAAAAATTCTACCGCAACCTTGGTGTACGTATTTTATTATTGTTCCAAAGTGTTAAATCCACACACTCCAGAATTTCTATCATTAAAATATCGAAACGCTCCCTGGTGCGCTATTATTTCCTCTTTCATTCAAAGCCGCGCAAGCTACACGTATCCCACAAAGGGTACTGAAATCAATTGCGCTTGCACGGGCGATCTCCCTCGCGATCCGATGGCAGAAACGGTTGTTCGCATGAGTAAATGGGCGGAATGCGAAGGCCAATCATTTCAAACGGGATTAAGTATCCCGCTGAGAGTTTCTCCAATGGACTGTTTAGGCGGACTAATGACTGCCTTCCCTGTTACAAGAAGAGGGGAGGAGACGACATGTTCGACTAGGCCATATTACTCCGGCATTAGACGCGTTTTATAGATTTCTGCGGGATATCTCCTCTCGCCAATTACCGTCCTCTTTATTCTGTCATCGGCTCGCTATGGCGAGGGGACTTTGAGTGGATAGGGGTGTACAGCGCGCGCTCGTATCGTCTCTCTTCCCTTTTAAGTGGTTCCGTTATCTGCATGGAGATGCGTTTTGCCAACGCAGAGATGGTTAAGTGGGCACGAGCAGTTGTCGTTGATGGCGCTTTCGCGACCTTTCAGGAGACCTTTCCTTAAAGTGCGCCTCTTCCTGTCTTCATTTATCCTTGGAGCTTTTTTCCCCTCTCCGGAGCCTTTCCTTGACCTCCCTATCAATCCTGGCCCTCTTTATTTCCCCGCGGTGAATTGGCGTACATCTACTCGATCTCAGTGGTTTTTCTATTGCCTTAAATAACGTGGATAAAGCTGTTGAGGGAACCGATGGTTAAATCCTCCCTGGCAGCTCGGGTCTCGTAGAATTCGTCGCTGGCGTTATTTTGCAGAGTCACGTTGTAATTATCGTGGCGGAATGCAGCAACAACGTATTGGTAATCGCGGCTTTAAACATGCTGAGGAAGGGGAGAAAAAAGCGAAAGATATCGTATTGCTTTTCGCGAGTGAGCGTAGATTAAGATCTCAACTATGTTTTTTATTGCAACGAAGGATTCTGACGGCCATTCCACCGGTTACAATCAAAAAAAGCATTTATTGACGAATGGTGTTGGAAAATAAGCACAAGCTTGGAATAAAATTTTTACCTAGGAATTTGGCTATAAAATTCAATGGGATTTGTTAGACACTGAATTTAATTAATTGTATGAAAGTCCTAATGAACCTAATCTTTTCTAAAACATTTCAGTAAAGTTTTCTAATAAACCAAAGTATCAGTTTACATATTTTCACAGATATTGGCAACATCCGAGAAATCCTGCTCGGGGAAATACTATTTTTTCCTTTTTTATTTTTCATTTTGAACATATCTTTAATGATTTTATGGAGAGCTCTAAGGATATAGTTATTACTCTTGTGGATTAAGAAAGTATAGAGTATGAATGTGAATGACGTAATCCTATGGGATAAAGATATATGTTTTAGCTTAATTACTCTCAAAGGGTTCCTCCATAAACTACTGATTTATCATTCTACTATCAGATATTAAATAAGAATTTGTGATAAATCATGTTGACTGTTCTCCGATCCGACAAAAATTACGACCTCCGTGGGATCACCTGCAGGAAACCTCGAGGGAGCTGAAGGAGACAAGAAAGGGAGGGAATGAAAAAGAATTAAGTATAATACGTGGAGAACAAATAATGTGGTTAATTGCAAAGAAATTATGAGAGGGGAGGGGAAATTTAGCAATATGAGTGTACCAACTTAATGAAATTAATAATTTAACGTAATAATATGTCGAGAGAAAAAACGTGAAATACAACGACAAAAAGAATGTTATAATCTCAAAACCTAAAATAATTGTTTTTAAATACTACATAAAGTAAACACGAGCAAAAACGTGAAGCGCAAGGAAATTTCACAAAAGTAATGCTTATTCGAAGAACTCACTTTTCATTAATATGACATACTCGGACATTCGGAAGAAACTTAATTGGAAGCATAAAAGTTCCATCGATTGGAAAACATAGCAAATTAAAAATCAGCTAGTTATTATTGATCAACTAATTTAATAACCTTTTGTGACGCGAGATTTTAAAGTTTTAATCGTTCTAACATGAAATAAAATAATTCTATGATAATTTGTTAGTTATTTTAAGTAATTGTCTTCAAATATTGCGAATATAATGTAAGTGAATTCAATCTTGGAGAGCAATAGTAGGTGGAAATCTACAATTTAAAAATTAGAAAAAAGAAAAATGAAAATCTGAACCAGTACGTTCTGATTTTTTTTTAATTTTCAGCATTGAGAAGATTTAACAGTAAAGAAACCAAATTTGGAAGGAAAATTATAGCTTAATAACATTATATTCTTCGAGTAGCAACACTTGAGGAGGGACATATCCTCTAATATCCAGTGTGAGCTCGTGTAAGTAGGGGAGTAAATGCTATTCCTTAAATAGAGTGCACGATAAAAAGGTCAGACATAATAGAGGTCATTACCATAAAAAAACCGTACTTGTACTTTTCCACTTCACACCGAATTCAGGGTTTCATTGCTTCTTCTTCTGTTTTACCCCCACAAGGAAATCTTGCTCAGTGATACCTTAATCCCTTTCTCTTACATACGTCCTCCAATTGGAAATGATAAACATTCTCATCCGCAAGATTTATGCTGTGGTAATCCTTCCAGATCTAGGTAACGCACCATCGGCGAGAATGATTTCTGTCCAATACTTTTTAATGATTTAGAAACTTATTCACAACAGAAATATTCATATATTTCTATACAGCGGCAACTCCTCAAGCGAATAAAATTAATTTGTTGACTCTATAAACAGCACAAACAGGGGACAAAAGTGTTTTCCAAAAATTTAAGACGGCTGTTATAGTTTCAGAATTCATAATGTAACGATTTTTTATCGTCTATTGCAAACAGAAATCTTAGTATCATTTATTGATACGTCCATGAAAGTAGAAATATAATAGAGACAAAATCATTTGAGCGATATTACGCTGAGAATTTCTCATGTATTGAAACTGATATAAACGATGCCTAGAAATAATGACTAGTATTAGTAAATTCAACGTGCTTCTACAGCAAAGGTCATTTTGCACCTTAGCCTCTACCAGGAATCGAACCCCGAATCGTTTCGACATAGCTATTCGGAGGCCCATTATTAAAGAATGGTCTTCCACATCTACTAAATGTAGTAGTAATCGAGAAATCATGCGAACATTCTGGGCTTAAATAGAATGTATAAATTATTAGACGAGTATCACCTAAAAAGAAATAGAGTTAACGGAAAAATATGGCATTTAGGTAAGATAACTTTTACAAATGTAGGTTATTTGTGGTATACGTTATAAAATTAGATTCTCATCTTATCTTCGGAGAATTCATTTCTTTCAAATAAAGAATACCATTTTACGCAATCTAGCAACTTAACTATTTAACTTTTACCATTGCCTCTGGGTAAAAACAAGAATATAGTAGATCCTGTGTATACCTTTGTCATTTGAATGAATCCATCTTCAATGAACGTGTATTAATTGAAATATTTAGAACTAAATTTTTTGTATTTCTTATATTTATATATACTTTTCTTGATGACATATTTATTTAACGTTTTAGAAATTTAAACATTTTAAAATTTCTGAATGAAAAATTAAACATGAACATTTATATTTTAATATAACACATATATTTTAATTTTTTTGCCATCGACTTATTGCATATAGTTTTACCACGCAAGCAACTGATAGGCCGCATTTGCTGCGAACACAAAAAATGTTGTAGCCTATGATATTTCTTACAAGAAACCTTATCATATTCCTCTGTAGGTTAATGACTATCAGCTAAATCCCGATTACTTATTCAGATCTCGCTAATCTAAAGATTCGAGCCAGGGAAATTCGGAAAAGTTTTCGACGGGAAGGCCGATGTCTAGAAGACCAGAGCTCGAAACCAGAGAGTGTTTTAAAAGCTGCGACCCTCCCTCTTCGTCTCCGACACAAATTGGCGGACGCGAAATGAAGAGCGGATCGAGTTAGTGAGAGAATATAGAGGAACAGAGGCGAGGGGAGGCACGATTGCCCCTCAAGCAGTCCGCATCGGGAGGCGAACGCTTCGAGGAAAATTGAGATAAAAGGAGAAGGGGCATGAAGAGTTTCATATTCCTCACTATTTCTCCCAAACCTCTTCCCCACGGGGAATATTCCCTTCCTTAACCCCCTCCCTCGGTACCGCTCTTTCCCGCCCCCGCACTCACATGTTCCCGCCGCCCACTCATTCCCCCGCCCCCGAGCGCCCTCTGCCCGCGGGGCCTCTCTCGCCCCTCCTCCTTTCCCTCTTCCGCACTCTTCGCTCCTAGGATGCGCCTCCCTACGCCCCCATCCTCCTTCGCCCCCATCTCGTCCTCTCAATCCACTTCCCAGTACCATTACACCCTCAGGCCAACTTCCAATTGGTTCCATGTCGGGGATATTGAGTTCAGTGTAACCATGGCAACAAGCTCAAGGGAACACTCAGTTTGTCCTGCCCTCCCATCCTCCCCACCCACTTTCCTCTGCCCCCTTCCTCCTCCTTTCTCTCCCTCCCCTTTCTTTCTTGTTCCTTTCCTCCCTCGGAAAGCCTCTCTTTTCACCCTTTCTCTCCATCAGTCTGCTCTCGAAACCTTTCTATGTCTCCTCGCTTTGATTCTTTTTACCTTTCCCTCTGCCTTCACTCTTTCCTTACCATGAGCATAGTTATCCTTCCCAACTTTCTCCTTAACCCCCTTCTATCTCTTATTCCTAATTCACTCCCTCCATGATCCTCTAGATTTCTCCAATTCCTGGTTCTTAGCATGCCATCATAATATACTTCCCCCCATTCTCGTTGCAACCTCCGAGCTTAACGTATCCTTAATTAAACCCCCTTCTTTCTTATCTGCCCAGTGCATTGAGGTACCGAGCCGATTCATTAGAAGAAAAGTTTCATTGATACTCAAGATAATTTCCGTTTTAGTAATTTTAATGTGTCGATAGATTGGTAATTGTAAAAGTGTGTCCGAAAACTTAAAATTCTCCTAATAAAGATATGACAGTTTTCATTAAATTGTGATGAAAGTTTTGTTTCGTTCCAGTTAATTTTTAACTATGTTGAAATATACGCACTATAAAATATTTTATTTATTTATTATAAATTTGTTTTTATGCATCTCAGTCCTGGTATATCAGCATCAGGCAATAAAAATGCATACAAAGTGACTTTAAACT
Source organism: Ladona fulva (assembly GCA_000376725.2). Lineage (NCBI taxonomy): Eukaryota > Metazoa > Arthropoda > Insecta > Odonata > Libellulidae > Ladona > Ladona fulva. The sequence continues at coordinate 1,545,927 of KZ308139.1, read as the reverse complement.
GGAATATTCTCTTTTCCTTCATCCCTTGATCGATGTGCAATTTTAAATCCTACTTGAAAATGTAAAATATAATCCACACCTGAAGAAATAACGTTTAAGCTCTTTTTCGTAGAATTTTCCATTCAAACTTTTCTTAAAATTCCATGCATTTTTTATAAAAATTATGCAAAGTTAATTGAAACTGCATTATTCGCCTCTTCTTTATATCTTGACCAATTTTCAATATCCGAAGCTTTTCGGAAGATGCAGTAGTAATTATTCAGTTGAAGAAATAGTATATTTTCTTAGAAATTTCCTTTTCTTCTCCTCCCGAAATATTTGACGTTAACTTGGTTCCTTATCGAATTTATTTCGTTAATTCCTCATTTGGCCACGTTAGCCGTGGCGTTCGCATCTCCGACATAACATCTTCTGATTCCTCTCACGCCATCGTGGTGGTACTCCTTCCCCTTATTTACTGTTCAACCCCCTATCTATCCTTCGTTAACCTTCCCATTCTTCCCTCTCTCTTTCCCCTCCTCCTTTTTCGCTGCATCCCTCTCATCGCATCACTCCCTTACACTCGCGGCGCACGTACTTCCACAGTCCCCGAAAAGGATATTCGATATTCAGTACAGAGAGGAAGAGGAGTCTTTCAGCGCCAGCCTTTTCCCCTTTTCCTCTCCAAACCCCTCGTTCTGCTAAAACTTTGTTATTTTTTTATCCTCCCGCGTATGCGTTCAAACATACGTACGAGGAATCTCCCCCCTCTTTCCCTTCCCTCGCGGCCCGTCTATACCCCCTTCTTCCGTTTACGATACTCTCTCTCTCGTGTTCCGATTACTGTAATTCTTCCTCGAGTTCTCTCGGCCCTTTCGCGCCACTACCGAGATTTCGCCGCGCTTTTCGCAATCCTCATCGCCCTATTTATTCCCTTCTGACGCTTCCATTACCCGAAAGGGTTGGAGAAAAAGAGGTACTTTTTGGGTTCATCCTAGGCTACTTTATTGCCATTCCTCGTGCCATTGCGTTGGGAAATTGTATGGATTCGGATCGATGAGTAAGAAGGCCTTGAATTTATTCACAGTTATATGTTACGCGGGTGTGCTGCCCCGAGGGTTTTTTGCATCTTTATCCTCGCATACATCTAGTCCTACGGCTTCCGGGATCTTTCTCCGAACCGCCCACGCCCACCCACCAGTCTTCTTTAGTCCTTTATCCAACCACCCGGCGTTGTATCCTAGCGGTGACGTCAATGAAATATTTCTTTTGGGACGTTTGGCTGCCTTAATTAACTAGCTTAACGGCCAGTTCGACTTAAGTGAAATCGATTGTAAGTTAAGCCATTAGCAAAGCGGAGCGCGCGTGGCACTCCAGTTATTTTGGGGCATTTCACGGTGTGTATCTCTGATGGCGTAGTATTGCTAACAGTACCATAATTTAACCATCTAATCACTGGAATTGTTTTTCTCTCAGATGCTTTTCCTGAAAATAGAAAGATCTATGTATATAAACTAGAATTTGGCAAATTTAAAAAATGGCTTAAATTTTATCCTCTCGTTCGATAATATGGAAAAACATGCAATATGTGAGTGATGATATCACAGACAACTAAATTTCTTAATGGTGAAGTAACCACGATGATATTGGGATTACCAGAGATGTTAATATATGTAAAGGACCTTCAGAGTTACACATGTTTTTTATAAAGGTTTAAGAAGGCCTGTAAAATGTTCTTTGTCATTGCTCGATGGAAAAAGAAAATCAAATTTTATTTTTATAATTATTTTCGATAATTAGATTACTATCTTCCTTGGGGAAGAAGAATTTGCTTAAAAACGTGGACATCTTTTAAAGTCCTTTGGGGTGTATTTTATAAAGAGAACAGTTCAATAGTCATCTAATTTTCATATTTTTAATTTACCCTTTCAACTCTAAAGGCATTTAATGTAAAAGCATAATACTTAAGGATACTTAATTTTCATTCCCGTATTGTTTCATACCTATCGTAAAACCCGTTAAAAGGCAGGGACCACAAGAAAAGCAAAGTATGTCAATCTAAGCGTGAGAACGTAAGGGAGGGGTGACGAACCTATGGCATGGGAGAGAATTTTTTTTAGCACAAATAAATCTGACGACAATATTTTTTTCTATGTATTCTTGACTCATGAAATTAAGCCCCAGAGTAAATAAATGTAGATTTTGCTCATTATTAATGAAAACTTACGTCAATAGTTATATTTTAATCCTATCTTTGACATCAAAATATGTAATATAAGCATCTCACCATATTGATACGCAAATCCTTTATATATATCAAATATGGCACTCTAGTCACAAAAGGTCTCCATTCCTGAGCTTAAGGAATGATGTGATGATTCCAGAGAATTGTTGGTTGGTTTATTCATCATTAACGAATAGGATAAGCATTTTCATCGATTATGGTTTTCAAATTAGTAACAATCTTGATACTAGAAGAATCACTTTCGCACCATAGACTTCTGCTCATGCCTGAAGCATCTGCCGTTACAAAAGTGTATCAAAAGATGGTCGGTCCAAATTACTATCCAGTGTCACTTTCTGATGCCATGCCTTATGAAATTAAGAAATTTCTCGTTCTCCGCCCATACATCTGTTCCCTTTATCGGCCTTTTGCTCCGCCGGCAGCGTAAGTAAACTGCGGTGGAGATATCTCCCGAAAAGGACAAGAAGATGGCTAAATCACGAGTCACGATCTCCAGCGATGCACGCTTCGACCTCCTTACTCCTATTTTTCCCCTTTCAAAATCCTTTCTCAGCTTTCCTATCGATATTTGACTAATCGCTTAGTTTCGTTGCCTTAGGTGGAGAAAATGGCGTCTCGAAGCTCCATTCTATTCTTTCCCTCTGTTTACATAATTCCAGTCTCTCTCTGCCTTCTTTATTTTTGACAAGACTCGAAGTATTCTCTCCAAGGATGGTAAAATGCGGAATTCCTATCTACAGAATATGTAAAAAAATGGTCCATGACCTATGAAAAAATTTTTTAACTTGGGTTGTTATTCTTAGTATCGTAGTAGAAACATTGGCTAAGTTGAAATCATTATGAATAACTTCTAAGTTACGATTACTCTACAAATCGAGACCTAGAGACATTTGAAATTCGTAAAGATGACGATTCCACATAAAACTTCGAATCAAATTTGAAAATATTAAGTGCATTATCATCATCCGCCAGATCATAGTTTTATAACGTAGAGTTTTCATTTAAATAAATTACATAGAGTATTACCTTTAAAACACAAGTTTCCTTTATCTGGGTAGCGCTTGAGTAGAATGCTGAAGCTATTAACTACGACATTAACCCGCTATATCAATACGGATACAACGGCAATAACCATTTAAATTGGTCATTTTGTAGGGGTTAGAAATAAGGATATTCATCTGTTTCTCCTTATCAATTTTAACTTTTTATATACCGTAAACCGGGGCTATTTGAGCTCTGGGGGGTTACTTGGACCCAAAGCAAAAAGAGGCTGGAAATGGCCAAAAGAAAGACATTTTGCAGTACAAGTGGTGTCATATAGAAAGAAAAATCGTTCCACCGAAACTTATTAAAAGGGTGTTTCTTATCGCCTTATAGACACTTCTTACAATTTGTTTGCCAAAAATTATATAAATTCCAAGACATCATTATTTCACATATGATTCCAAATAGTATTTTCGATTTATTCATTGAGGTTTTGCAATTAAATGATCATTTCATGGCCTCAGAATGTCTCTAAAGAGTTATATTTCCAGACTCTATGTCTTACTTAGGCCCACTACATATTTACATTGTTTAGTCAATGAAAAAAGGAGCTTGGGTCCAAGTAGCCCCAACCTGGGGGTTTCTGTGACCTAATTTAAAAACAAAAATTTTATTACAATCAGAGAAAAATGTTGTTCAAAAAAGCTTTTAAATCATCAAAAAATATCTAAAACATAGTAAAAAATTTGTTATCATCACAGGTTATGGAATTTAGGTATTGTTTTGTTCGGAAAGTCCAAAAAATATAAATTTTGGGTCCAAGTAACCCCGGTTTACGGTACAATGAATTGAACAAACTGCATTTCAGGTTTTCGGCGCATGCAAACTATTACGAGTCGTATATTTAAATCTGGTTAAATAAGGGATATCCGATTCAACTAGCACGAAAATTAGCTATTGGCATTTCCGCAAGCTATGAATGAATCACTATTATTTAAAATCACCATCTCTTAAAAGTTCTCTTTAAAAGGACCTTTAATTTACTAGAGAAACATAGGTTAAAACCTAAGGCAATTTTTGGATGGAGAAGACGGCATGAGCAACTGTCAAAATTTTCTTTATTATATTTTCTCTTTTACAAAAATGACGAGGGTTTCACTTAGCCCTTCTTATGCTGACTCTGGTAAAGTAGGTTATTTTATCAAAACTTTTCCTCATTTTGAGAGCTTTACCAACATTTTCTTCCTCTGTTCAAAAGCTTCAGACTTCAGAAAAAAACGCCGTCAAAATCAAAGTGAAGCATTTACGAGTTCATTGAAATTTAGAATTCATTTAATAATTTCGGCCAAAAACTCACAGGAGAGTCAATTCGTTGGATTTAATTTAAAGCAAAGCTACCTTTTCAGTATACTTCTAACTACTTCCTCGACCTTTCAATTTTTATTGGTATCACGATCTTCTTTTCCTCAGAACACTCGTTAATTTTCATTTTCTTGTACTTTTCTTAAGCTACCATCCATCTTACTTAGGAAAAGTTTTTATACTTCTATTCCATTCTATCCTGAAAACGACATCATTTGTAAGCTTTACTAGCTTTTTACTTTTCACAATTAAAATGCATGGGTACCTAAAAGCTCTATTGGATGACAAATGTACTAATATTCGTATAATTTACGCCAAAGTAGTGTAGTAGAGCTATTTGGCTTTAAACGAGAAGCAAGCAAGCAAATCCGACATCGAGTCTAAACTTTTTGTATTATATTTTTCCATCACCTGCATTTCAGAGAAAATTCTTTGCTCTATATGTAGAATTGAAGTTTCTGCTCTTTGATCGCCTTTTCATCCGACTCTCCTTTTACGCTGCTCTTTCATCTCCTTCTGTTTATAGCTCTGTCAATAGCTAGCTTTCCCTTTCCGTAAAAGTGAAAAAGAACTTAGTAGTGCACATTTGAGAGTAGAAAAAAGAGGACAAGAGGAAGGCAAAGATCACCGATGATGCCAGATGAAAAGATTGCATTGTTAAATAGTGGAATGCTTTCTTCTCCAATATATAACGCCTTGTAATTATTCAGTAATGTATATTATTGTGTCAGGGTACAATCATCATTACAATGAAATAGTTCATTATATTTTCCCAAAAATAGTTTGGTTGTTTGTCCTGTTTGAGAGCTCATAAAACTCACAAGAACTAAACAATTGAACCTCAAAAAGTAATTCCATCACGAAATCAATTTAGAAAAAAATTTCTAATTGAATGGGTGTGAGGATATAGTTTTCTACCTGGTTTACTACCTAGTTTTATACAAGCAGGAGGTAAGCCCGTTCGCAAACTACCAAACGCAGCACCTTAGCACGTCTTAGATTATTTTTTAAGCTCGATATCATAACTAATTCTGATTATCTACTTCTGCATAGTATAACATGTTTCCCTTGCTAGTTTCATCATTAATTCCTCATACCCGATAAAGTTTATAAAGTATTTAGTCATCGATTCACATTATTCCCTTCACATTGTCTAGCTAGTTATCTAATTTTAATTTGACCTTCCGTTTTTCATTGTTATTTCTGCATTAAAATTTCACCGCTTTAAATCCCCGTATTAAATCATTTTCTGGTGAATCAAATTTCGTTTACTTACTCCAGAAAAAGTAGTGTGTGCGATCCTCATTTCAGGATTATTTTAAGGAAATCCAGGTTCGCGAGTTAAGGAAAGGTCATGAATGTTTACCCACGTGCTTTCTTAACCTCCAGCTTTGTCATTTTGTGTTTTTTAAATAAAATTCTCTTCTCCGACGTAAGATCAGTTCATTGTTACGAGGGGGTTCTTTGTTAGATATGTTTACCTCGGGGGGAGATAGCTCAGCATCTTTTCCTCTCTAAGCAAAATCCAGGATTTGAGCATTGAGGTCTTTTCCCGCCCATAGTTAAAGTTTATATTCTCCCAGTAATTCTCCAATAAATCGATATTTGTGAAGGAACCAGGAAATAAAGTAAATAAATTTCATAATAAGTCGAATTTGTTGAAACGTTGAATTTTTCTTCGTCAAATGTGAAGTGGTGAGTTTATTTCTGCAGTGTCGAATACGCAATTAACCAGTAGAGTATTTCTTAGTCCCAAGGAAGAATGGACTTGAAAAAGGTCTGACGGGTCGGGGAATCGAACCCGGCTCTCCCGGCAGAACCCCGCAAGCAAGATAGGTAAGATTGAGCAGAATTAGGCCATGTGTGTGGGTGCTGATTCTGCTGTTGTTGTATATAAGGTTTGATTCAAATATCTCGCTTTTTTTAAATACACTCAAACAACTACGTCTTCAATCCCCGTTAAGAGGCAATAAACACTTTCAAACGGATCTGCTCCATTGGCATAAAGTGGTAACTAAATATTTTTCAGCGTGCATTAGATATTTTAAATGATCAAGTCTACGTATATACGTGAAATTCCCTTTTCTCGAGCAAACATTATCACATCTTGAATTTCTCAGTTACTACAGATAATTATTATGGTCTGATGTTTCAATTGGCACAAGTTGGTGTTGCAGCTGCACTCGGGAGGTATATAGACTGCGGCACCAACTTCTACTCTGATTTATTCGTAGTGTGTTCAATCAAACTATTATCAAAGAAGTCCAATAGGAAGCTCTCCAGTGATGGTCGAATACATCTCATTATCTCACCTGTGACCTACCAATAATAGCTGGATGAAATACTCAAAAAATAATTAGTAAAGTTTCAACGCTTACATTTTATTCCGTAGAATACGGTGGCTTTCTCTAATGGGAACTACGAGACTACGTATCTAAACCAGAGTGATGCGAGAAAACTGTTGCATTAACTAAATGTATAATTACAAAATTTTCAACGTTGACATCCCATGTACATTCTGCCTTTGGAAAAAGTTATCCTTAGTTACGTTACGTTCTTTCCCTTATTGTATTTTTCTTTGAAGTCTCGCCGGACATGCATCGTTTACCTTTCAGGGTTCATCATACAAGTTGGCCTCATTTTTATTGTCACAGCCGCACGATAAACTCCCGTCCTCTGATGGAATATCTGCGCCGATAACGCTCGCAACCCCAACCCCCTCTCCCTTTTTGTCTTTGCTCATAGGTTTTCTTCGCCTTTCCGCCGTTCTCCTGGCATTTGTCTCCCCGCATCATCTCTAGATACCGCACCTCTTTCCATCCATTCGTAGTCGTCCTCATACATTTGCTCTTCTAGTTACCTCTGCCTCAATGACACGAATACCTGAAACTTCCATTAGCGAGATCACAGTTCATGGATGACATTACCTTTGATACTTGTTTTGTGGGTAGAAAATACTTGGTCACGATTCGTGGCAAAAGGAATATGACGAGGAAGCCAGGGAAAAATGACCCCACACGGATGTTGCTGGACCTAAATTTTTTCATGTAGATTTCTTTATTAAGGCAGTAAGTTCTTTAGTTTTCCGTGAATGATTTCGGCTGAAAGTTACCAGTATGAAAAATAAATAGTTAATTTCTATATTCTGGCAACGGAATATGCAAAATATATTATTAACTGGCCTGATAGCGTCAAAGTTCAGATATGAGATATCACACCAAAATGAATTTGTTTAAATTTGGCTCTTGTTATGGTATTACTTTTTTACGAGCTGATAGGAAAATTATCGTTTTTGTTAATCATTCGTGTATATTTTAGAACAGTCATTTCTATTCTTTGTGCCTTTTATTCAGAAAATCGCTGGTTACGTATGGCATCAAACGGCAATGCAAAAGTCCTCTCTTATGGATAAATAAATGTGAGTAGGATTTGAGAAGTTACTGCGTAAGTCTCGCAGTTACACATTTTCGCAATTTGTGACTTATTTGGCGACGAATGTATCGAATTACTGCGTAAGTCTCGCAGTTACACATTTTCACAATTTGTGACTTATTTGGCGACGAATGTATCGAATTTCTAGACACCACTATGCAATGAGGTTGAATATTTGGAGAACTCTTATTGATAAACACGCTCAATAATTTATGACTACCATGTATATTTTGAGAGACTTCAACGAAGCCAAGCCTTACGCAGATACGTTTATATCATCGACGTAATATTCTTCCTCGATGAATCACAATATAATATCATAATGATAATTCTAAATCTGCTGATATATTTGCCCTAAGGTTGAATTTACGAAATGCAAAGGAAATAAAGACGCAAAGTACCCAGTGTCACAAATAAGATTTTGTGTCTTCAAAGGAATTATCCCATAGATTGGTTATTCCGCAGAGATTCCGCCAATACCGAGATTTCCCCTTACCGCATTCTTGCCTCCCGCACCCTTTTACCGCCATCGGGGCAGATTCAGGAGTAAGGAGGCTAACCGAGACGGTGGGGGAGGAGGTTGGCGAAGCGTGAAGAGCGCAATACCTTATCTCGTGGAATGCATCGGCCCTTTCCCCATCCCTTTACACCCCTATCCACCTACAATTTGTAGCCGAGAGGTGAGTGATGCCAGTTGGCTAGGAGACCAATTTGCCACCGTCAGAGTCTCTTCCTTATCGATGAAATTGCGCCGCCGTTTGCCAACCATTCCGCTCTCAAGAGTCACGGTGTTTGTGCGCGGAAGAGCATCTTCTCTCGTGTCCAGATATCGACCAAAAATGTTCCGCGAAGGAGTATGCGTTTCACAGACAAAAAGGAATTAGTCGGCCTCCCTCTCTTTCTCTCTCTTATCTGTTTCCTTTTAGCCATGCTGAGGAATTAATTACGAACACGGCGGATCTAGATAAATGGCAGGGGAGGGAAGATTTAGGAATGTAATCTTAAACTTATCTTAATCTCAGTGGCTTAATTTTCTACCATTATTCATCAGGAACAGTATTTTGTACTAGTAATTGCAGTAAATATAAGGGTATGGTAGAAATACTTCGTTATCCGTTCGAGATATTCCTCACATCTTATGATTAGACAAATGGCTTGCCTTTAGACGTCATCAAGAGGGACGGCGATCTCCGTTTATCATTGCATAGGAGAATGCAACGCCGAGGAGTTGATCCTACCCAAATAGGGGATAGAAGAGCAAAGGTAAATGAAATGTTTTAGCCTTCGGATGAGCCTAAAAATAAAGCAGAGTTATTTTAGGATTTTGAAGGAAGGGATGATCTAAAATCTATGACCAAGGATCAGTCGGATGGTCGAAATACTGGTGATAAATACTTAACTCGTGTGCATGTAATTTTTCAATGGAATAACAGAGAGATTAGATTAGGTCGAAGAATTCGCGAATATATAAACTTCAACTCTTATCTGTCTCCATACAAATCCAATCGTTTACGCATATTATCAAAAGCTAGCAAGTAAAAATAAAGCTTATTAGTAATCCGTAAATTAAAATATTATATTAAACTCAAAAATCAGATATTTATTGATAAAACGTAATTGGATTTCAATTCAGTTTGAAGGGCGAGTTTGTGAGCTTTAAACGATATTTAACTTTTAAGTTTAGAATAATTTTTATGGGTTATTCTCTATGTATGAAAAAGACTTCACCATATCTCTTCACCACATATCTTCACTTAAGGAAACATCACAATTACCAGCTGTTTATCTATGGAATTCGTTCATGCTCATAAAATTCCTCAGTAAACCGTCCCTTTACATTATCTGATCTATCTACTCCTCAGCCAATAGTCCATTTCTTTAACTCACGTTTAACATTTTAATCTTATATCAGTACTTCTCCGAAGAGCCCTCGTCATCGCTTCCTTCGCCTAATAAAATTTTATTGAGCTACATTCATATATAACGACAACCCTAAATCTTTAGATATAATTGCCTTGAGATTGAATTTACGAAACACAAACTATAGTAATTTGTAAGACTTTAAAATAATTAACTATATTTACCAGAGACAGAGAATCTTGCGAGCTGAAATCTAATACATCACCTCGCTAATACCTTCGAATATCACAAAAGACACCTAAAAATTTATATCAGGTAAAACAAGTTTCTTACAAACGTTTACGTTCAGGAACAGTAATGTTTCTATTTTAATGATTGTATTTTAGGATGTCATGTTTGATGATACACCGTTTAATTTTAACCCAAACTTACATTTTGTGGACTTATGTTTGGGAAGTATGTACATGCATTAGGAAAACATGGGCCTGAAAATGTATAAACAAGGTTCCTCGCCGAGTGAATTAGAACTGCCTATGATGAATAAATTATTATTCTGTAAAGCCATTTACATATTTAAAATAGTGAATATCGCAAGTTAAGCGATATTAGCTCTAATTTTGTGTAAAACATAATCTAAATTACTGATCCTACCAAAAGTACATCTCTTAGCATTCAGAGAGTAAACAAATTGATCGTGATCAATTAATTGAGATTTTCCATCGTGTTCCGTCGGTATTTATGAACACCTTCTCAGGTGTGCGCGTGTGGGCAGGTTTAGTGATACTCGCCTTGAAAATGTTTGTTTTCCTCCCTCCGTTTATCTTTTTTGAGGACACGGGAATACCACACTACTCCTTTTTTTCCTACGTAAGATAGGGCGATACGATGATGCTTCTTCTCGCGATTTAACTCTCTTTCTGGAATCTCACTTCAGTCGGCTGAGGATGGGAAATCTGTTTTCCTAAGTGGCAGGGAAGGGGAGTTAATCCTTAGGAATTCGTTAATCTCGAAATCTCAAAGTCTCATACATCCGCGAATATTTCCTCTCGAAGACTGCTGCCACTTGCCTTTAGAAGGGGCTCTTAAAGCCACTATACATCGATTAACCATCCCATGAGTAAAATATGTTATCCAGACATTGAAGCAGCTCTAAGGACAAAGTATAAACAAGTGATTTCATAGCTCTTGTTTCAAGCAAATCGATTCTTCATCCTTATTCTTATTGTTTGTAATAAAATGGAGGGAGACCGTGAAGAAAGCGGTGAAAGTCTGTCTTGAAATAGAAATATTTTCAGCTAATTTTAATCTCTGTACCCTCAGAGTTATGGCTAATAATAAAATTCGTAAATTTTGTGCACATATTAAAAAATTACATGGATAAAAATATTAACTCCTATGTTTTCACAATAATCATAAAATTTTTCATCAAGGTATGTAAACAGAGTTTCCCGATAACATAATGAATTCTGATAAGAATAGAAAAGTTATTGCATTGTTACATACCTTTCATATGTAGATTGACAAGAGAATTTACTTTTTAAATAGATTAGGAGCACTATCTTGCTTATTGTTTTCTCTCAGGTTACTGTGGATCTCTTTAAAATGAAGGAAAAAACTCTGTTTTTTATCGCAAAGTTATTTTTGCAAGAAGGGCTTTTATTTTTTATATTAAATATCTCGATAGTAAGGAAGTTCTTGCACAATTTAGCAATAAATACACTTGAAGGTCTCTTACATAATAAGCTGTTTGTATAAAAAGTTAAGAAGGTCTTAAAATATTGACTAGATGAATAATGCAATAGGATCAAGCGAAGACCAGCAGAACGAAAATGTTTGATGGACGAAGAAAAACAATGCAATAGGGCTTAAACAGTTAAAGTCCTGAAGTCCTTAGTTTTGTCCAAGTTTGTTCTTCAGTATTGTTAATGTGGGCTTAACATGGTCTTGTTAAATATAAACTTCTATACGGCACACTGGTGGAGTAAATTTCATCCAAGGTTTAATTCGTATTCATAGTTTAAGGACATCTTTTGATTTTATTCTTCGATGTTCATGTTCAACGCTAACGTTCAAGATTTAACCAGAATGATATTTCTTTGAGAATATTATTAAAAAGGGAAATCTTACGTAAACCGACATATAAAAAGTCATTGTGTAAAAACATTTTACGGTGACTTTCAATCAATAATTGTTCGCGAGATTTGCAAATGGTAAATCATGCCCCCAGATATTTACTTTGTTTCGCAAATGGTGAAGAGCTGAAACACTTCCTTCAAGGATGTATCGAATCCTTTTCTATTGTAGCTCTCATAACCGATTTACGTGCCACTTAAGGTAAGCGCCAGATAATCTTCGCCGCAAAGGGGGCAGTCGTGACAGCGATATCTCATGCTCCGACTCCTCGCGTTCTTGAGAACGCCGTCTGAGGTAACTTAAGAACAAACGGCGATCCCTCACAAGAGGCAAACCTAAGCACTTCCGATGCCGATTCGGACCTCAAAAGAATCCCTCCTATGGACAATCAATTACAATCTGCCGATCTCTATCCTCCATTGTGCAAAAGGACGCATTCACTTTACCCTCTGTTCCACTTTTATTCCGATTTTCTTGCTCCTGACCTCTCCCCTTTTACTACTTACATCATGCGTTCTACCCACAAATCTCGACTCCCACCATATGCACTGCAGAATGGCAACGAGTCAATTTTGATTTATCAACTTCGTGACTTGGTGTTTGCGGAAGGATATAGAGGTATTTCTCTGCTTTACATGCTTAGGAAAGTTATAATTTTATATGGTTAATAGGAACATACTATTATTAGTATTAGTAACTGCGTCTTACTCATTTAAGTCGTCTTAAGTATCTTCTATCCATTATACATCTCAATTTTTTCCATCTTTATATATTTTCCATTTAATCTTCGCGTATTAATTACGTTCGTTTATTAAAAAAGCTCTTTAAAATTTTACAGGCAATTGACTTGAAGACGCGATCGTAAGTTTCGAATTTGCCAACAACTAAGATATTCATGTGCGAATTTACTCGTGCAGTCGAAGAATTTACGTTACAATAGATCGAGCAATATATTTTCATAGAATTATTTCTACCCCATTCAGTGTTCACTCTGAGTACCTTTAAAATATTTTTTCTAATTCCGATTGCTTTTCTAAGTTCTTACCTAACCAAGCACAAATTATAGTTATGAGAAAATTAAAATAACAAAAGGCGTGGTAAGTTCTTGCTCTGTTTAGTACTCCAGTTTCGTCTTTAGATTTCGAAACCTCGAAAAAACAACAAAAAGCAAAGACGATTTGTCAAATAAATAATTACATAACAATAGATAGGTAACTTTATTATTATGATATACTGGAATAATAGAATATTATTATTATTATGATATAGTAGAACAATAGAATATAGTTTATTCGGCATATCAGAAAATAAGAAGTTACCACTTTTTATTTTCCTTTTGCCTTCACTAGACCTTGTAAACCAAGTGGAAGTTGGTTATAAATTACTGGGACAGGTATATTTGGATTCTGAGCTCTAAGATTGTTAAAGTTACGTGGTATATGGTGTCCGATTCTTGACCACTTTCGAACCATTTTCTTTTTAGTTTTGTTTCTTAAATAATTATCTGAACGTTACACATATTTGCACAGCTGTTCAAAGGGAAGCTTCTTATAATTTTCTTATGACGCTCAATCCCATTTTCAATACTTAAAGATGGATTTTGTACTGTATTTTTATTAATCTCCCGAGGTAAGTTCTTAAAGTTCCACACCTTAGTAATGTGTCGCTCCAGAGGTGAGATTCAAAAAGAGAGCAATGCATTTTCCGTTTAGTATCTTAACGTATCCTTCACGAAAAGATCTAAGATAGAATTTAAGTTTATTCAATAACCTTCACTCTTCACCTGTTGACATTTGACCTTCTCTTGTAAAAGAGGGATAAAACGAGCTACTTAAGGCAAATAGTTTTAAGCCCTGAATGCGTTTTAGATGTGATTACCGGTTGAATGAGATGGAGAATCGATTTCCGCATCGTGAGTCGGAAAAATTTCAACAGATCCTTTCCGATTTCACCACACTACCAGCATAGTTGGCAACCTCACCTCCTCCGCAAACATCACCACCTTCTCGTATCCACACACAAAGGCCTCTCCCATTGCCCGCCCTTTTCTCGACTTTTCACTGTCTTCCCTCATCCATCCCATCTTCGCATCCTCCTTCCCACCTCACAATTTATTTTATTCCCCTCGTCTCTACCGTTAGCATCTCTTTCTCGGGGGCCTTTTCTATCTATTCCCGACCCAGAGCTTTCTTCTCTTTGCGGGCGGATCAGATGTAAACACCCGTCCGTTTGCCTCGGATACTTGCGTCGATACATCTTCCCCGGTCCACTGAATCCCTTGAATGACCGTTTCTCATTCCTGTGCGGAGGAAGGGGGGTTGGAGAAGTCGGGAGGGGGAGGGGCGTCAGAGTCGGCATCCGCTGAAAGGAAAGGTGAGAGAGGGACTTTGCGGCGGGAGGGAAAAAGTTTAAGGATTTGATGCCTCCAGTCCTCTGGCCTTTAGATACAAGGTCCTGGAATGGAACCGAATGTTTTCGCTCCACTTATTATTTCAGGGGGTGTGTTCTCCATCTGATAGGGTGAGGCGGAGAGGAACCCCGGCTGCGTTCAAAGCGCCGTGAAGTGTATGCTACCCGCAACGTTCGCGAAATGCTCCTAATACCGAGCAAATGAATAGGATGGCGTGTGAGGAATGCATTTGCAAGTCATACATTACCCCGTGATGCTTTCAAGTGCTTTCAAATAGGGGTAACCGGAGAATTTTCAATTTACTATATCACCGACATCTCCAGACAATTATTGGAATTTATAGCTAGTCTTTGCAATTGAACTATGTGTAATGTAATGATATCAAAATTCCTTCAGTGGGTCAACAACTTGACACCATTGATATCTAGAGACGGAAAAAGATGTTACGTCACAGAAATTTGAACGATTCTGAAGCGGCAGATCATAAAAGGAGGAAAATATGGGATTTTTGCAAAGTAATAACAAACTTATAAAAATATTCAATATTGTTTTTAGCCAAATTCTTCTTTACTAAGTATTACGATTTTCATTTTTAAAGTATAGATTTGTATGAAATATAGATGAGTTTTTAGATGAACATATATTAACGATAATTTAAATAATTTTAAAACATTTTTGCAATTAAGTCGATTTTCGATGAAAAACCTGTTTTATTTTTTAAATGTATCCTAAGGTAATGAAGTATAATAGTGTAAGATAGCACTAGAATTTTACAAATTTTACATTTAATCGTTTCATTGACTGTTTTAAATCACTGTGATGCACTTTTGAAATGTGTAAATTAGTTCATTGAATCTCTGTTGAAGAATTTATCATTGATAGAAAGTCATTACATCCTATGTATCTTTTCTCTCTCTTCTCTTGTTGCTTGTTGAGCTTTCCTGCTCTCTCAATGAATTTAGGTAGCTCATAAATAAGGGAAAGTAGACATTTTTACATAATACTGCCATACTTCCTGTAGAATCTTGTGCAATTCACGGATTGATACATGAAGATTATGAAAATAGAGGTTGATAACAATGGAACATCATTTTGAATTTGATCGCCCAATTAATTCTAGAAAGCAGCAAAATCGACCAAAATTCGAAAGATATTCCCTGGCTGGCTGATTTGCAATGCGATATGCATGTATAATCATCTCTAAACAGCTCATTATTTTGTATGTTATCATTTGCTCTAATTTAAGTCGAGAATAATGTTTTAATGAGATTCTGAGCTAAGCGAACTTCACTTCTTAAAATTTATGAAATCCGAAAATGTTCGAAGTCGTAACAAAATTCATTGGCAAAGAAAGTTAACTTATCTTCATATACCTTGTAATTGGAGTTATCACTATTTGGGAAACCTTATATCTTTGATTAGGAAAAACAGTTTCTTTTTAAAATTGAATTTCATATATTAGGAGTGGAGTGGATTGCGTTCGATCTGTCAATCATTGGGGGATATTCGATCGATTGCGACTTGTTATCGAGGAGATTCTTTATTTCCGAAAACCTTTTATTACTTCAATTATTTAACTTAACTCCGCTTAAACGTACCAATTAATTGAATTTTGAGTTCCCAAGGTTTGAAAAATATAGGAAGAGGCTCGGAAATACGACCGTTAATTATTTTTGTTTCTGTGAATGCCAAAATTCGTCTCCCATTCGCAGCTGACGATCAATTGGCCTGCTATATTTATTATTATTCTTTGGTGTTGTTGTCGGTTTAATTTCAATCCATACCTTTAGAATACAGCAGTAGCTTTGAAAAGAACAGGACTTAAGCGGCTTACAAGATCTTGGTGGCTTACTGGGTATTTGAGTATTTACAGGGTATTTAATTTCAGTAAATGCCTACAATGTAGGTCGATGAGGTATTCGTATAAAAAAATTGATAACTAATGAGACTATTTTCAATAACTATTCCGGAAGGAGTTGACCATTGTTATGAAAATACGGTGATAGAGTATGATACATTGAAAGACGATGGAGTCTCAGTCCTATGTTTTCTGAATGATACTCTTTGATTACTAAAGTAACCCTTTTCCATACCAAGTTTCTATCACCGTCGACTTCATCTTAATCACTATGTGAGTGGCTAGGCTACAAGTAGCGCAGTGTAATGAATCCGCTTTCATCTGTTTTATCTCAAAGAGAAATAAACTCTGGAAATTTGAATAAAAAGTTTATGCCATATTTCTTGATGTCTTTGTATCTCATTTAGAACAACTTCCCGAGGAAATGAGAAAAGAACCTTACTCCAATGGTTTCCTTTTGAATCCGTATCAGGCTAACAGCTGATACAGCATCCATTAAGTTTTTTCGGATGGTAATCGCCTTAGAAATACTGTTTAGGTTACAACTTGTCATCGATTGTCATTTTGAATCAAATTCTTTCCCTCACCTTCGTCAATTTCTTTTTTCGGGTTCGAATCTTATTTACATCCTTAACAAAATCACTTATTTGAGAATATTTGAGAAACTTTGCTCTTTAAAGTCTGTTAAAACCACCCTAAGATCAAGGAATGCCCCTTTCAGCACTAGTGTACGTTATCCTATAAATTTAAACCAATTAATCAGATGGCTGCCATACTAGCGTCCGTAAATATCAGGAGGTAAATCAATGTAATCCATTAATTTTAGTTCAACGTACACTAATCCATAGTCGATAATAGCTCAGATGAACTTCATTAAAAATGTCTTTATTTCTCAGCATAGTCTCCTTTTAGCTCAATACACTTTACCAGGCCATGCTCCATAGCTTCAATACCCTGTTTATATCGAGAACTGTGGAACTCCTCAAAATAGCCACTAAACGCAGACTCCACCTCTTCGTTGTTGGGAAATCGTTTAACTACCGAGCCATTATTTCAAGTAAGGAAAGAGAAAATAATCCGAGGGTGGTAAATCTGGCGAATAGGGTGCGTGAGGAAGCAATTCGAACTTCAAATCATTATTTTGGCCATCGCGATAACGGATTTGTGAACTGGTGCTTTGTCTTGATGAAACAACACTTTCTTTTCCGCCAACTACGACAGTTTTTTCTGGATTTCATCGCTCAGTCCCTGTAATAAGTTTGCATAATACTCGCCGCTGATTTTTTCCTTTTAGAAGATAATGAATGAAAATCATCCCACACGCATCCCAAAATAATGACGCCATAACCTTGCCAGCAGATGGAACCGTCTTCGCCTTCTTGGAGACGATTTCCCCCCGACCCCCCTTTTGCAAGTTTCTAAATCCGTCACCGCTTAGTAATAAGCAAGGGTGTATAGTATTTATCAAGTTTAGATCTTCTAATTTCTTTTATGCAAGCGTGTATGCTGAAACAAACATTAAAATATCGGTAGTCCTATTTGGCAGCTGATCGGAAAACAAAAAGTATTAGTTTGACGGAAAATTCGTAAGCAAAGTTATTATCTGACCGTAGTTTCGCTTTATAAGAAAAAGTTGTCAAGGAAACACAGAAGTAATAAAGTTTTTTGTAATTAAGTTGAAAGTATGGAAAGAACGCTGAGGCCTACTTCAGAGATGAAATTTCGCAGCTCATTTCTCGGCAGCCGTGACTGATGCTGAAAAACATGGAGGTGAGTTATCTTTCTCAAAAACGCCGAACCACCTGTCCTGTTAACCTTTACATTTCCATCCCCCTTTGATCTCTCAAGTCGTTCACTTTGCTGAAACTTTCAATCATTGGCTTCATTTCCCGACACTTTCGCTCTGATGATCTCGATGGAGACGCCATCCGTCGAGCCCGGTTGAGTGACACGTCGAGCCGCGGGGTTCTTTCCGTACGAGGAGCAAGTTGTTTGACGCAGGTGACTTTATCGTCCTCTTTTACCTCGAAAAAGAGTGGCTTTCCAACTCTCTTTCGATCTCGCAAATACTCCATTTTTTTCTTCACGACTTCCTGCCTTTCCGATCCGTTCATAATCTCCCCAGAGTTTGTTCTTTAATGCTCCTTTTGAAAGCGTTTCCCTGCTGGAACTTAAATTTATATTCGAAGGCCTTTTAAGAACTCGTTGCTTTCAAGCGCTCCTTTCAGGTGCTCTCGGCGCAAGGGATACAAACTTTTTCGAAGGAGAGTTAATCATACCCAAGTGGTCTGCTTTTGAAGGTTTTCTAACCTGCATTAATCTTCAAAGAAACGAAACTGATCCGACCTCATTCGTTAAAATTCGTGCTAGAGGAGCATTTCATCGTTGGATCGCATTGTAAGTTGGCTTAACGCCTTGACGTCATATTGCATGGACTAAAAGAGCCATCTTACACAAATTTTTTGTGTAAGGCGAGAAATTCATTGTAAGTGTGAGATATTCAACCAGGAAAGCTGTCACGAGCTAGATGTAGGATAACAACGTTTAGAAGGCTCCCGGTTAGCTAAGTGGGCAAAGCGTTCGACTTAGGTGAAAGCGGTCCCGAGTTCAATTCTCGGTAGGCTTACGTGCGAAATGACCCAAGCTGTGGATACACTTTTAAAAATACTACTACAAGAACATTACGAAAATTTCTCCTTAGAGCAGGCGAAAAAGAGAAGTTATGCATAGCTCTTTCGCATTTTGTTCATCTGTGGGTGGTAAGAAAAATTCGAGGGAATTTGGTTCTTGTGTCTAGTTCGTGAAGTGGACCATAAATTAAAATAAAAATTTGTTCGTTTGTTGTACTTCTTATGTATGTACATACCTTGAAATTCCATTAGAAACGACCAATCTCAGTAAGGATGTAATCGCATTCTAATCTCTAAAATCGGATACAGAAATTCAGAAATATTAGCAACATGTATTCATTTAGTAACGCGACGATGCTGCTGTGTGGGTGTAGTCATTAATTTCGATTTAGCACCCACACCCATGGTGAGTGTCTGTTACATTTTGAGTCTAGTTGTTTGAAAAATCTTTAGAATGTGGTAGATTGGTTTGTATTTAAATTTAAATAATTATTTTTATTATAAATACATAAATATGTAAATACCTGTAAATGCATTTATTATGGGTTTAAAATTACTATAATATTAATTCTCAAGCGAGAAATTCCCGAGTTATAACCGAAAATGTATCAATCGGGTGTTTTTCGAATAATACAAGATACGTCGTTAAAAGCTTTTCATAACATTTTTGCATGCCCCACGCAACTTACGTCTTTTTAGATCAGCCAGCTCACCGACGATCTCAAAACACAAAGTCGTTGTAAAAGCAAACGGAATATTCGATATATATATATATAACTAAAAATACTGTGATGAGATGAGATTACAAAACAGAAACAGCCAAGTAAAAAGGACTATTGATTGCGTAGGGAAAGAAAGTGATACAATGCATCGTTCAATATTCTTTAATAATTCTAAACAGAGATGATGAAATACTTTGTTTCTATGAAGACTACTTATCATATAAAAGAGTAACATGCGTGGAAGTTTAAATTATCAGTGAGAAAATTGCGATAAGCATGATAATTTTTAGTACTACAAATTAAATTTACATCTGATCTCAAACAACTTCCGAATCGCAATTAATAGTAAATTTGGAAACGGAACTAGAGTGAAGCAAAGCCACTGAAAATTCAAATCCCTAGTTAATTTTAACCTAACGCAGGTTTTATTTTAAAAGCTGACCTGCTCTAGAGTAAACAAGGTGGAATGAATATTTTAACTCAAGCCCGTAATTAATTGGGAAGTATGACCTTCACATTAAAGCGTCACATTAAAGTCGAGCAAACAATTAGGAATTTTATGACTCGGTTGACGCATGTATATTTTGAGGCAAAAGCGTTCATCGCCGACATGACCGAATTTGCAATTAGTATCATCATTAAATCTAGCTCAAAAGTTAAATTAACATTTCATTGCCTCTTTTGAGTGACTCTTTGCTTTATTGTTACCAACAAAAATATTTTTCTCATATTAAAAATCACCTTAGACCCCATTAGTATAATGATATGATGGCATGGCTCGCACTTCTTTCATCTAACATAATTTCCATTAGAGAGATGCTTAAAAATTTACTTTAAAAGAATATGATATATTTACCCAAACAATCAACATTATCAAACTTAGAGCATGCATAAATGTGTATTAAATCTAAGGAATAACAGATATAAAAAACAGCGGTATGACTGGGACCCGAACTCAGGGTTCCCACTTTCCGGGCAGGTATTCTAACCACTGAACTACCATACCGCGTTTGTTCCACTTTCTTGCAGAATTAAAAAAATTATGTAATTCCTAGTTGCTTCTACTTTACCATTTTGATTTTGTGCAATTATTAACAAGCAAGTTGTTTAGTATATTGCGAATTTGAGTCACTAGGTAAGTGTGCCACGGAGGATAAGGATGGGAACCACTATTCTTCATCGTTTTGCTACGAATCCAAAAGTTTACGCCTCTTCGATATATTAAACTTTCGACCTTTTATTTTGTCGACATTGGAAAACAATTTTGGCAAATGAAAGGGAAACCGAAATCAAAAATTAAAATATGATAATTAGAGAGCGAAATGAGATCGATCAACATGAAAATTACTCATGATAATACTCAAATATTCTTGACTTTTTTGCCAACTGCAGTCTATCCTTATGTGTATCGATAAAGATAAGTGTGTGAGCATCTTATGGGTCAGCAATACAAGAGTGTACGCCTAAGTCAATCGAGCCAGGAGAACCGGATGGAGTTGAGAACACCAGTAGCGCCTTCAGGTGGCACCACAATCATCCGCACACTTGTCACCGCGCTTCGGCCACCGTAATTACGACCAATTGCTTCCTCGGGAGCCCAACGGCAGAACAAAAGCATCAAAGCGCTGCGTGGCGAATATCGGAGCGACGACGACTTGGGTGCAATGGATAGGGTAGGGCAAAGGGTGAGCGTGTGTGTGTGCGTGTGTTTGTTGCAGCGGAGAGCGGGTCGACAGCTCTCGATGCTGTGTAACCAGCCACCCTTGCACGAGATGGATATGCGCAAAAACACAATAGATCGGAAGAGAGACTGGAGGAATGAGTGCTGCAGGGTAGATAGCGGCGTTTTATGGCCACGACACATATTGAAATATTAGAAGCCTGAAGGGGAACGGTTTGATTGAGGAGAGAATGCACCACCTTCTGGTCGGTCGCACTCACTGCCCTCGAATCGCTAGGTGCCGTTCCTATCCTCTGGTGCGCGTTCGGTCGCACGGGTTTGCGTGTCGGAGCCACGACAGATTAACTGCGGAGGAGAGAGACAATGGAGAAATGAAAAAAGGATGCTGACTCGTAGCGGTATTACGACGCAGAGCGATTTCCTCTCTGAATTTCCAGCTCTAAAACCATTACTGTTTTTTTTTAGTTTTCATATATGTATAGGTTGTCCCAAAACTATGCGCAATTTTTAATTAAAAACTTTTAGAGTTTATATTTACATAGTAATATAGAATGAATACAATTGGATATATATTGAGAAAAGTTAATGGATTAAAAATTCTGAATGAGATTAAATGCTTACGCTAATGAAATAGTGGAGAACCACTATTTCATTATTTGAATGCGAGCATTTAATCTCATTATAAACGCAAAAATATGAATTTATAGGCCATTGGCGAGTATATTTTTGTAACACCATATATTTTCAGGGCACAGTGTATATTATCTTCATAAATACAGATTAACTGAATAGTAAGGATTCTTACAAGCGGAAAAGTTATCCAGATTTTCCTCTTCGTGCTTGCTTGAGTTAATGCTTCCTGTTTACCTAATTTTTGTTAACCGGTTTTCGAGTGCCTTTCCTTGTGCTGGTAACGGATTGATTTTAAGCATTTCAAAGTAATGTTATGAGTTAACGCGTGCTTCACTTCTATGATGTGTTTATGATTTGAATAATTCTGAAAATATAATTCCAAAGGATAACTGCATAAGTATTTATACTCACCGCTTGTATTAATAGAAATTCAGAGTTTTAGTTAACAAAAGTTCTAGCTAAATATAATTCGTATTTTGAAGCTGAAGCAGTACAAAGTGTGAACGACGCTTGATATAATTTTTCCATCTGTCGGTGCATTTTGTACTCTCGCTTTTAATACAGGTCATCCCCTACCACTATCTTACAATGTTTCCCACCTCTTACACCGCCATTTGGAAATTCTTTCAATAGAAATAATATTGAAGTTCGTTCTCATTGCCCGCTGGGTTGAATTATGTAGAAATAAATTAGAAGTGCTGAACATACAATACCGAAATAAGTACCATTATAAAAATCATATAGTAAAGATATTACTTTTGTCTTCAAGGATTGCTGACTGTCTTAAATTACGCAAACTTTGATACAGTATTCTGAATTTGTTTCCAATAAATGTCTCCGCTGCGAGTTGTCCCGAACGAAGTCATTTAAATGAAGCTACATATTTTTACGCATTTAGTAATATGTACACAACTTTACTAAAGATTTCCTTTTCTATATAATGGATATAAGGTTTGCTTCCAAATGAAATATTGCTTACATCTAAATACAACTAAACGCCCGTGCAACACCGAATATATCGGGTATTACTTATTGAGTGTTACTTTCAGTATTAAATGATTTCAACAAGTCTGCTCAAAACGCGGCTTATGGGCCACATTTGCCACGATAGAGATACAAAATTATACTATTCGCAAATATTTTTAATTATTTTGAATTGAAGAAAGAAGACACTAACCGTTTGTAGGATATATTTTTCTATAATTCAATCCAAAACAGCAAAAAGGTCGATGCTGCAATAAGATGCTCCTTTTAAATAAATTATTTCTGCAGTTTGCTTGAGAATACTTTTGGTTAATCGTTAAAAAACCGTAATTTTCGATTAAAGTTTATCTACAATACACAATCACTTTTTGCCACATCCATCCTGCCATTTCTAGTAATTTTTGCTGGCCTGGGTTCGCCCCTAATTTAATGCCAATCAAGAGTTAACAGGACGTTAATGCCATTAAAACCTTACCTTCCTATCGATTGATACTTAGAATATTCCTCATTAGAATATTTATAAAACTGAAAAATCTGAACTTTAAAAGAGTTTGTATGTAACTATACGTTGCCTTTTACTTTGCATACTTTATTCTAAAAATGAAAAGAAACCGTAGTTATATTTCCGTCAATATTTTTTTCCATGATCACTCTTATCTCCCTCCTTAAATTTATCAAACCCGTTTTGCTTTCACTGAAATTGATGTTAAATGAGATTTTCTACTTGTTAAACTTGTTCGGCTTGGAAGCATTCAGTAAAACCAGCAAACAAATAAGTAATCCGACCAAATCCCCTTCTGGAAGTCGTACCGACAGTATTGGGTTACTCGCGGAATAAATATAGGATGACAAAAAAATGAGTTACCACTGACCGGAGTCATTAAACACGTAAAAATGCTGTTTTAACACTTTCGAATCGATTAAAAATACTTACCGGAGTCGACGGGTATGTGGCGTGGAGATATGTCACTTGAATATTCCACTCATAAATTTCCAATGCAAAGCCAGCGATCGATTTTTTCAATCTCATGTTTTATTCAAGTAGATGTGAAGTTGAAATATATATTTGAAGATCGAGAAAGATCCGGAAAGAACGTTCACATATAGAATACTTATTGAGTGTGGAATAAATTTAATGACAATTAATTGCATATTTGACCTTTAAATGTTTTGATTCGATGGAAAACAGGTTGAAAGCTAGATATTTTATTCTAAATTAAATCATAACAATTGTGTGTCTTTGAAGCATAAATTGCTTAATTGCCGCAATATTTGCTATAAGGTGAGATAAATTTAAATATGCTGTCAATCAGTTACGACATTGTTCGGCAAACTTAAATTTAAATGAAGAGGCATGGCCAATGATTTAACTACGATGCAATTGCGTGGGACTTCTGAGATGAGTTGTTCCCTTTAGGTTGTGAATTGGTGATAAGATTTGAGTATGGAATGAATTTATTGCCAATCAATTGCATATTTAACCTTTAAATGTTTTGAATCGATGGACAGCATTTACGTATATGAAGCTGAGTATGGGCTCATTCAGTAAAGAATATGAGCCTCTTAAGAGAAACGTTATTCCATAATGGTCATTCCACCTGAGAACAACCCATCCATTACATCTTTGGAGAACATTTCAGGAATTTAGTTTCGTCGTTGGAGGATGGAACAATTTGAAATGAAGAACAATTTAAGTGGTATTTTAATAATTTTATTGGTAATTACATTTGGCACACCTTGGTACTCTAATAATAAAATTTTTATTTATAAAATTCTTAAGGTGCTAATCAACAATTTAAAGACACACAGATACACAACCGAGACCTGTGGAGTATCACTTAGTAGTAGTAATAATAAAATTTCAGTCTACTTGCACAGAGCCCCGAGCGTAATAAATCTCTGCCAAATACAAATAAATCACTTTAAAAGTGTAATAACGTTCCACATATTATTTTACAGAATTATTTTCTTTAAAGTCGCCGCGAAAGACAAGACATTTTTTTCTTTTACGATCACTTCAATCGTATTCCGGTCACATTAGAAAAAATATCAACGCCAGTACAACCTCATGGAGTTTACAAATGAATTTCACAAATATATTATCTTATGGTGACAATGAGTGGAAATCTATTAATTCCATTCCAGCAATTGTATTCACTGTCTTCTTACCGTCCTTTTTAGCTCACATACACTCAACTGATCAGGAAATTCTTTTAACTTTAGGTATAGTTTTTTAAGTAAGTAATTTTTACACAAGATTTCGTAACCTTTCATTATCACTTTATCCTTTTGTTTTATGTTTAGTCGAATCATCTGTTTTTTAATAGGATCATAGTTTTAATCATAAGATCCGAGGAATTGGATATTGAGTAATTATGATGCTGATTCTTTCTCATTTTTACTATATATTCAACGATTTTTGTGATTGAGCTTATTTGAATTTACATTTACCCCTCCTTAATGTTCCCAATTAACATTTTTCACTCTCTGCCATTTACAGCTCCGTCTCAGTTTCTTATAATTGCAGAGATGCGGGTCCCATGCTCCAAAATTCGTTTATACAAGCAATCCTTAACCCCGACATGGTAATTCTTATTGCTGAACACGTCAATTATAATTTGTAACTCATGCCTTTTCAGATAAAGTAGGAGTTTAATTCTTGGAATGTGTAACATCTGAATAGAATCCTTGTACTTGTCGTACATGACATGTTCAGTTTCAAGGATATTCTACCCATCTGCTTTTCTTAACGTCTGTTTGGTCCCTTCCATTATAGCATTGTCTCTCGACCCTGTTTCTGCGAAGGAACCAATCCATCCCTTGCAGGTACGAGAGTTCAAGTATCACTCAGATCACGTCAATACACTGTTTTATATCTCACAGAATATAGCATTAAATCACATATTGAGTTTGTTTCATCATTTATGCCAGCTCCAGTTTTTTCAGTTCTGTACATAGTATTTGCATTTGAAGCACCAGTACCACTTCAATGAAACAGTTAGTTTCACATTTCAAGTCTCTTAAATGCATAAAGAGCAAATAATAAAAAACACAATTAGTAAATTTGGGATAACATTGTAAACTTTTGCATCCATGAGACAACGATAACGTTATTTGTGGTATTAATAAAAAATTGTAGATGGATATATATATGTAGATGTAGGTATGTTTGCACGAACCTAAGGATTATGAAATGATATAATATGGCACAGCAGAATATGTTGGGAAAGCATCGACACAAAATGCGAATTTCGCACATTTCCAACAAATATAACGCATAATTGTACGCTGCCTTATTCAAGGAAACGAGTTTAACAATTATGTCCAACATCACCGATAAATGCTTAAAAAAGGACGACAAAAAAAAGATAAACACACCGGAATATAGTTCTCATTCCATCTTGCACACGAACATTCATCTTCCATTTGTTTTGACTTCTTCCTCGTTACCTACCAAGTTTTTGCTCGCTCTGCAAGCACAGTAATAACAATAACATTATTAATGATAGCAATTATAATGGAAATATTCCAGTTAACCCCGGCCTCTCCCTCTCTTCCGTCGCTATTACAAAATCATCGGGTAACGAAAGACTGGTGGGAGGGGGAGTATGGAGAGGGTGAGGTGCGGAAGGTGGGGGTGTATGTTCCAATCCTAAGGGGCAAAAGGATAGGGACAAAGGGAGCGGGTTTGAGGGGAAGGGAGCTCTCCGTTCGCCCCGGGCTGAGGCTTCGTTATTTGCCGACCGAAATGAGTTGGCTGCCGCCGTTGGGGTAGTAGGTGGCGGCAGGAGAGAATGGAAGGGGGGAAATGTGCGTCCACTATTCCCTCCCCATCACATCCCCACCTTTCCTATCATCCCGAAGGGAAAAGATATTGAGGAGAGAAGAGCGGGAGGGAGGGAAGAGGTTCCCGGAGGGCGCCCGCGTCGAATCGATGGCGCGATATCCCTGGGTGACCTACCCACAAAGCTTTACCTATCTCCATAGAAACTAATATTTTCACATTTGCGCTTCTATGCGGGAATCCCATACGGGAGCGATTTAGGCAACCTTGCACTGAAGGCGGGAGAAAGAAAGGAAGAGGCCTTCGAAACAACTACAACATGTAACAAATACAACATAACGGTGGTGTGAGAATGGATTGTTCAGTCTCTCAAACAGATATCGGATTTAAAATAGAGGTTGCTACGAAGTATAACGTAATCAGTAGGGAGGAAAAAGTCAGTCTTCACCGGGAAAATTTTTCACACACACACACACACACACAAATATATTTCTTAGTGCTGGATCGCGAAGTTAAAAATCGAAAGAGTGTGGAGCATTTCTCTCGTGGCCATTCAAGATAACGTCCATGTAGTCTTTCCGTCAAACGGAGAGGTCCAATTATTCCCTCCCTCACTACCAAGAGGGGGATCTTGTTCACCCTCGCGGCTACGAATTGTAAACCCTCCTCACGAACAGATATTCCGAAAACTGCTGCCCCTCAACTCCACCACCGTTGCTTGCGGCGACTCTGAAGCCGGCGTTTAGCAGCCTCGTGACCGCCTGCACCGAATTGAGCTTGCAGTACCCATTCAAGGGGAACCTTATGACGTGGCGGGGGTCTCCGCCTGCCGCGGCATTCCACGCCACACCGCTTCTCACGTCCATCAGCGCCTGACTCGTCTCCGGGAACGCCTCGTCGATCAGGGCCCTATCTCCCGACAGCATAACCCGTTCACCCAGGTCCGGGCTCACGTGGAGAGCCACGCACTCGAATGTCACCTCGGGCGCCTCGTCTTCCTCGACGTCACCGCATTCGCCTCCTGCCACACCTCCACCACCACCTTCTCCTCCACCGTCTCCCCTACCTCCTGCTACCCTCACCGCCCTTCTTCGCCCAATTCCATCCTCTTCCTCCTCATCAGCATCTTCAGGAGGTCCCAACATCATTGCCCCTCCCCTCGCGTGTCCTCTGCCTCCCTCTTCTTCATCGTCCTCGTCCTCTTCGTCGGCGGCGTCGCCTTCCAGTGGCCGCCTTCTCCTTTGCCGATGGACAAAGGAGGTTGGGCCCCGATGGTGGTGGTTCTTGTAGGGCAATCCTCCCAGACGCCGGATGCCGCGGGGTCCCCTTCCCATCAAGGCGCCGGAGCCCGCGTTCGCGGCAACTGCGACGGTGGCTTTGCAGGCTGCCTTCATCCTTTCCTTCTTCAGTTGCTCCAGCTGCCTGATCATAGCTGAGGAAGAAAAGAGTGGGATTAGCAGGAATAAAAGTGCGATCCGGAACGGAATTTTTATTTCGCGCACCTGCTCTTCCCCGAACCTTTCCCGAAAAGTTGCCGAGTGCATCTGTTTCTTTCGAGTGTCCTCGCTTTTTTGTTTATGTTTTGCGTTTTTTAGAGCAGTTACGGCAGCCACCTTATCTCAGAGTCCCGATCTTTACCGCCCTTATTCCTTCTCCCGGACACTTGCAGATGTAAGGATAACGTCTGCAGGCAGCGTTGGGAAATGGTTTTAATAACTTTTCGCGGGTTACTGGTGGTGAGACAAGAATTCTCATCACTCCGCAACCACGAGATGGTTCTCTAGATAGATGGTGCAATCTGTTTCCCTAGTATAACATGAAGACATAAAAAATTATCATATTACCTATCACAACCGGTCGAGTTGACGGAGAGATGTTTAGTGATATTACTATAAGTATTTAGATTATTATTAAATTAAGGACACTCAATTAATACACTCATCATCATTGCCCATTTATACACAAGGTAGAAGACATTTTAGTTCTATTTGTTATTGATAAGGAAGCTATCTATTGTTTTGATACCATTCCCACTAGCATTTTAGGTGATTCCCAATATAATTTAATCAAACTCGGCTTTCGATCGGTAGGATCTGAAAGATCCAGTTTCACAATAAAATAAGAGCGCTGATGTTGTAATAAATAGTACTCATAAAATGCACGCATTTAAATTTTCTGTTCCATTGCTCAATGCCTGTAACACGAAGAAAGATTCGTAGAAAGATAAGGAATGTATACAAATTGGATGCAGGATAATTTTTCGGTAGAAATAGTTGGCGAAATCAAAGCACGAAAAGAGTTTTACGCAAACCGAGCACTTTACTATTTAATAATGAGTCATAGGGAATCCATCTGAATCATTTGAGAACCACCACCTTGAGCTCATAAAAACAAAAATCTTCTCATTTATTCTAAATCTTTAAATTCGTTCGAACGTCCCATTCCTTAAGCCCAAGAAAAAGAATGGCAACACCCTTTCATGATTAATTTAGAATGTTCCGTTATAGCTTTATCCATTTCCGACATATTAAATTGAAAATAAGGGACCGGAGACGCTATGTTACGAAAAAAATGGAAAGAGAGCGGATGTAAGTAACGAGTTTTCACAGAGTATTCGTGGAATTTCCTCGCGGCTGAGAAAACAGTTTGCATTGGAGTCCCCCACAGTTCATCTCTCTCACCCTCTTTCTCTTCATCTCCTCGTGTTATACATCCATCTTCCTTTAGACTCCCAAAGGAGGGAAATCATTCCATCACTAGTATATCCCTCCTCTTTACCGATGGCCCTTGCTTTCCATCCCCATCCGCGCTCCTCCTCTACGGAAGCAGAAAGATGAAAGAAACGAGGAAAGTCGGGTTCGATCGAAGTAAGACGTGAGATTAAAAGAGGGCGCAAGTTTAAAATTCCACGGTTTCCCAAAAGCTTCGCCAACTTATTACGGTTTTAGATTCCTTCCAGTGGGGAACCGTTCTTACGGCGAGGTTCGGGGGCAAATTTGAAGTTACGGGAAACAGGACCGGAGGTAGCTGGGAAAGAGTATTCTAGGGAGAGAAACAAAGAAGGGGAGAGCGGAAGCACTGTTTAAAAGAGTGAAAATGAATGAAAAGTGGTTAAGGAAGGGAAGAGGAAGAAACTATCTGCGAGTATTCGAGGGGAATGCGAACAAATGCGGGAGCAGGTTAGATGAGAATGCCGTAATTTATGGGAGAGTAGTCAAACAAGATGGGTGCTTGTTTAAATCGAGAAAGAGGTGTTCCTGGGAGAGAAAGGGGGAGAGAAGACAATGAGTTGAAAGGAGCCTGCGTTTAGAAGGGATTTGTAAACGTAATATATCGAATGTTTGCACGGCGTCGATTTGCTCCAACTTTCGCGGAAATTCTCGATCCTCCACTCTATTTGCTCTCGATAAATATGAAAATTATGTAAATGAAGTCGACTGTAAAAAGAGATAACCGATCGAGCCGCTCATTCTCCGCCCACACTAGCAATGGCACAAAAGGAACATGTATTACTGATGGATAATCACGTATTTGTAAGAGTTTCTTTATATTTGGTGTTTAAAAAAAAGAAACGCCCTCCTCATTTCAATTATCAATTGTTTCGTTTTCATACCAAAAGGTAGCGCGCAATTATCGGAGCGCATTCATATTATATCGCTTTTGGGCGGACTAGCTCGAGGAGCTTTGTTCGATGCAAAAATATTTTCGTTTTTCGAGATCGATTTGACGCTCGTTAGTGAGTGCCGAATGAGATTTGCCCAAATGTTTGAAGAAGAACTTTCGGAGGAAAGAAGGAGTATAAATTGAAGCAAAAGGCATTCAAGTCATCGTTAGCGTTCTTTTCATCGGATCTTGGTCTGAAAAATTCATCAGATCGAAACAAAGACGTCAAAAATTGGCAAATATGGTATTCCTGATTATTCGACTGGCTGGGAAATATAATTCTCCGGAATACAAAGGATCCCTGAATATCCCGAAAAAGGAGAAACATTTTATGATAGGAGTGAAATCTAATTTTTTTGTCAGTGAGTTATGACTGGTTAATGAGCGTAAACTTAAAAAATGTTACATTGAAATCATACTCAGTTGATTTATTTATGATACAGTGGTATTCAAGAGAAAGAGCAGTTTTAATGAAGGATCCAACAATTTTAAATTCAAATGTAAATGTTGTAAGCTGTTGCTAAATATGACGATATTCTTACTATACCGTTGCTACATTGGTACAGCTAATTCCTATGACTGAAATAACTTCATTGATATTTAGTTCATTGAGCTTATGTCTTTCGAAGAATTCATAACTCTATTAAATATCGTAATAAAATTGCATTCTAATAATAAATTTGCTAACGCAATAAATCTGAAACGCTCGTTTTAAGGAACTAGTCGTTATAGAGCACGAAATATGCTAAAAACATGAACCTGAAAACTATTTTTATACTTACGTGCTATTTCAAAATATTTTGCTTCCTCCAGCAGTAGATCCAAGTCTGCAAAATTCTCTGGAACCAGCAGCCGTGCGTTTCTCATAAAGTTAAGAATGTGACGAAACATTCTTCCATCTCTATCTATGAAGTAGTGCTGCTTAAGGCTGTCCAGTACTATTGGGATGCTGCCGTTGAACAGCTTGGCCAACTTCGACTCAGGATACCTTTAATAACGGAAAAAGAGAGACATATTTGTATAAAAATGTAAAATTATGGGAAGAAATATGCTTCCCGTTAGACTTTCTAGAGGAAGTTCTTCCCTTGCAGAAATATCTTGAGTGTGGGAAATTATTCCTTCACTCTTACTAATGAGTTAATCACACGCAAAGGAAATGCTGCGAACCGACTTGAGTTAAATTATTGATCATTGTAACTGACAAACCGTGAAATGAAATGCCTATATATAGAATCCAGGTCATATGGAATCTCTTGCGGTAGTATTCGTGAGAAGTTTTCCTTATAATGCATCACTAAATCCAGCTTGCCTATAAGGCACATAATCACGAATTTCACAAATGAGTAGTAGTTGGTAGTTCGCGTTATTTTAGAGATAATTTCATCTTCACAAGCAATTGATGTACCCTTGCCGTAGTTCTACAATGAAGAAAAAGACATGCAAATCAACCATTTTTGTGGTAAACAAAGGAGTGAAAGGGAAAAACAGAGATTAGAAAATCAATGCATTTAAATTTCTGAACTCAAACAAGAAGGGCTTGAAACGATTCTCTCAACTACAAAATAATGTGCTCAAAACGCAAATACGCTTCATTACGTGGTATACTTGATTAATCCTCTCGAAAAGTAAGTTAAAAGACGAAAAGACGAGTTAATGGAAGGTAGACAATTATCACAGTAATAAGTTGCCGTCACAAATATAAATGCAGTATATAATCGATATGAAATTGAATTCATAGAATTTAGCTGTGAGTTCAATGATAGTTCGTGATTCACCGTGGTAGATAAAACTGTGGGATTTACTTTTGAAAAGGAATCATGGCAAAGTAAATGTAAATCCAAGGCAAAAGGCTAGTCAGGGGACATATTAGTGGACTCTCAAACGACTGTCTCCTAAAACAATACCAAACCACTACCAATATTCCCCTTTATAAATACGGAAAATGAATGAAGACTATGTAACCAGAATATCCTATTTACCATGAATACGCTCTGATTTTTTTCTTGGTAAAAATTCCCGCTAACCTTCCATAATAATTTCATTATCATTGTTTCAAAATTAGTTATTTACCAAATCTTTATAGAATCTTTTCTTGATTGCTGAGCTTCTGTATCTATTCTGTAAAGGTATCCATATTAATTTTCGGTAGCGATAATATTTAGCAAGTATAATTAGCTATTACACAAGGTTACAATATCCCTACCTATTTGAATAACTGGTATAGCTATTATATCTATGTAATACTTCGTTAGCTGTTACATTCCGTTGCCATGTTTTGGACATGGGCATTCATTGGTCAAGTTATTATAATTACATCACACAGAAAACGACTTCAATGAGATATATTGTCTTTTACACGCAAATTCGAATTTCGTATTATATAAATTCATCCTAATAGAAGAGTATTTACCGAGTAAATTCTACTTCTTTTACAACGCTTTTCAAAAGATCGTTATGTATGTTTGAGTATTGATTTAATATCCGACACATTAGTGCAACTTGAATTACGGAACCCGTGATAGATTTCAGGTCTACCATTAACGTATCCCTTCTCATTAGCAGAGAAAGGTGCCGGTTGTGGTCTGAGATTCGGTGAACAAATGCGCACCCATCGCTCAAGGAAATCGAAACATGGCACGATCTTCGATCCCTTGACCTCTTGGTAGAAGCGAGAAGTCACGCTGACCGATTTGTTAGCGAGCTTCCCCTTAGCTGTCAAACTCAGGGGTACGTGCGAACAAGGGATCGCTTCGGAGGAGAGCGGTCGCCGTGAGATCACCGATGACTAGGCATTAAACTATAAAGACGTATTGCG
The DNA here is from genome assembly GCA_000376725.2 of Ladona fulva. NCBI lineage: Eukaryota > Metazoa > Arthropoda > Insecta > Odonata > Libellulidae > Ladona > Ladona fulva. The sequence goes on along the minus strand of KZ308139.1, from coordinate 1,512,752 downwards.
ATCACGATCTGGAAATGGCTTTGTACCGTATGTCCAAAGAATAACGGGGATCAGACACTTGGGTGATCGACGGTCTGTATCGAGTTCTGAAAAAAAGACGTGGAATGTGTTGCGAGAGAGATTTGAAGAAAGGAATCCTACCGGAAGTGGATTTCCAGGAAAAGAAAAGATCGTTTTATACATTGATACTAAGAAGTAGGCTTACCATACGTTTCGTTTTTACTGGGACTGTTCGAATTTAGAGGAAATGACTCGGTCAGATTGTCATCAGGTCCCTATTCGAATGAAAATTTCTGATTGAGAAAAGACGGGAGATTCGAAGATTTAAAGGGTCAGAAGAATGAAATAAAATGTCTAAGAGGCTCTGCGTACACACTGAAGATGGCCAACGAACCATTGAAATAGGACGTAACAAGGTTTTAACTACCTTCAAAATTTAATGTCACAATAGTCTGATATCAATATATTATAGCCCTACTTAAAAGAAAGATGAATTTGGTAGCCGAAAGGGACAGAAAGAAAAGTTATGTCCACACGGTATGAAACAGGTCCACCTTGAGGGAACATATAATCTCAACTACTTTCAAGAGGTTACTTCAGATGAATTCCTGAAATACTTCTCTTAGTCATACACGAGATTTTAAAGAAGAACACAAGAGCCCGAAAACAACAGATGACTGGTTCCTTTTTTACAACATTCCTTGTCCCATATGGTCAAGTTATAGGAGCGTCCTCGCTCTTGATTTAATAGTGGTCGAACAGGAATATTTATCCACGAACTGCGAACATTTTAAACACGGTAATCTACAGCGAGTATCAAAGTTTTCTCCCGGGATTTCGGTACGCTGTACTTTTGGAGATATAAATCTACCGACCTGCTCTTCGAAGAAATTTTTCGAATCTCCCACGTAAAAACGCGCGTCGCTAAGAAGTTCATCTCGCTACCAAAATGCGAATGAAAATAATACTAATAGAAACTCCGCTTGGAAACGATATCAATTCCATTAATTACGAGAGATCCAGGGCGTAAACATGAACTTAGGCCAATTTAATATTATCGTCGTGACTTGGTCATTGATAAAAAAATTTCAGACACGGTTGACATTCGGTGCGATCTTTCATTCCGGAGCGATTTTTTTGGTGGACCTTTTTTTCGTCGAAACACGCTCACGTGGAATGAAATGGCCCTGCACAGTGGGGGAGAAGTTCACCAAGGGTTTGCTATCAACAGAAAAACAGAAGACTCGAGAAGAAAAAGAAGTAAAATGAATGAAGATTAAGCGGAGGCGAATGGAGATAAGGAATACGAGAGAGAAAGATAAGAGATAAGCTTAAACGCAGGAATGAAAAGGATATGAGGATGAGGATAAGAAATTTGAGTTATGAAAGTATGTGAGTATATATTTAGTGACATTACGGTGATGGTGAAGGAATAATGCAGAGTGATGAATCTAGGATACTGATATAAAAGGGGAGGAGGAAGTATGCAAAGAGAAGTACGCGAGAAATAGGAAGAAGACATTTGACAGAATTTAGGCATCGAGAAAAGCGAAAGAAAGGAAAGATTTGAGGAACTGTAAAGAGTCGAATTGCTCTTTGATTAAAGGAAATAGTGATGGAATGAAAAAGTAACTTGAAGACGGGACAAAGTGAATAGGAAGGGAGGGAACGTTACAGAAGAGTAAAGGAAGGAGATAAAGGGGCTAGAATGACGAAGAAGGTATGAGGAAAGGAGAATAGACAAGAAGGATGGGGAAGAAAAAAAGATACTTAAAGAAAGTGAGAGAAATGGAGGGGTAAGAAAGGAGTGAGAGAGAAAAAGCATAAGACAGAATGAAGGAAACTGAGGTGGAAGACCAGAGAAAAGGAGATGAAAGAGGGATTTATAGCGGCGAAAATGGTGCAAGCGACGATTTCAATGGGGGCGAGTGGTCCAACTCGGAGAAATGGGAGGACGATTCCTGTGGTGAGGAAAAATGAGAGAAAATGAGGTGATATCCTGAGAACAGCTGGACCCCATCCCCGCCTCACCACAGCACTGACGTTTACTTCGGAAGGCTTGAGAGGGTTATAAGGGAGAGAGGGCCCATAAATCGAGTCGGTCTCTCCGGAGACGGGTGGCGCTTTCGGGAGTCCAAAGAGCCCGTGTTCGCAGTCCACCCGAAGCCATCAATTGCGCGCACGTTTAGCGGTCCAGGGAAGAAGAGTGGTCTGGTTGGGGAAGGGGGAGAGACGCCCTAAGAAGCCCTTCCTTCTGTGGGGACGGCAGACCAACTTACGGTTGCGCCGCTCGTGATGGTGATAAATTCACGCTCCAGAAGGTCAAGTCGAGGGCCAGTGAGGTAAATGTAGTTGGGTATGAAGTTGAGGAGTGGAAGGTTAGGAGGCACGCTGCGCCGTTAGGAGTTGGGGGTGCTAAAAGGGTAGCGGATAATCTCTCTTGTGCTCTTTTCCAATCGGATACTTGGGGTATAGATATGCCTTTCACGGTAGGAAGAGATAGAAATAAGAACGAGTCCATGGACTCGCTAATCAACGTTTTTTAATTCGTGCGGTTTATTTGACGAAAAATGGATGTCTTTAAATTCAGTCGAAAGGGACTGAGGAGAATAAGAATTCCTCGATAGGTTTGAGGAAGAGAGAGCCCATTCGTATAATACGTGGATAAAAGCTCAGCGTGTTTTCCTATTAATCTAAGTAGGGCAGTTGAGGCTGAAAATCTATCTATGTTAGCTTTTTTCGTCCTGAAAAGAAATCTGGTTGAAATCGGGAGTAAAGACTTCGTTCAGGCTATAAATGACTCAATTTCAAAAGATTCATTATAAAATGAAATACACATACAGAAACATGTATGTGTATATGCATGCATTATCGGAGGGAGGTTGAACTTCCATCCCTAAATGCAAAATGAAAAAGTAGAATATTTACTTTTCCCATAAATATATTTTATCATAAACGTACGTCTCCACGATTGGTCGCCAGAATCATGTAAAACGATTTCACAGTTTGTTTTTTAAAATTTGTGGAGATACATGTACAACGTTTCCCATTTCATTCTACATGATGGAGTTCCACAAAAAAATGTCTCTGTATATGAATTTCATACTCTCCTGTAATGATTATGTCGAATGTTATTTAACGGAATTGTTATCTGACTCGGAGGCCTGTGAGTTACCTATCCTATAATGTCACTGCTTTCACTCTTGTGTAACTACTTGATGCACTTGGTACTTGTGAAACATAAGAAATCCTTCTTAACTAAATCAAGGGAAAGAATTTACCTATACATAATCTATGTAAGTCATAATGTTAAAATATACCACTAACTGAAGCTTTCTAAGACATACGTCTCATCATTATCAGTACTAGTAATGAAATTCAACGCTTATGTGTACCCATTTGGCATTTACCTTCAGTTAGCTGTAATCCCAATTTTCAATGGATCTTTTGTTTGATAAAGATGTATGGTTTAGCTGAGCGTGAAATTTTTTCGACTTAATTTAATGATTTATAATATGAATTTGTTTTATTTATGTACGATGTTTGCAATTTTGCCGCTACGTGCAAATTGATATTCAAAAACTCTTTCCTCCTATAACTTCCATTTCATACTTGCCGTTCCTTTTCATCTCCGGAAATTTGCAGATTCCTCTTTTTTACTCCTTTTAGGAAATTTATTTTACCAGGATCTTTCTTAATCAACTGGCTAAAGTGGTGAAAGCAAACAAAGAAGAGGTAAAACCTCGTTTATTTCCCTTTGCTTATTTTTCAAATTAATTATCATCGTCAAAAATTAAACACGTCTTTATAGAGTTTGTTTGACACTGTGTATTTCAATTTCTGTAATAATCATATCTTTCATATTCAAGATTTTGAAAACAGTCCTGAATTGGATTCCGATTACAATAGCAGGTGCCTCTCTCGGTTTAAATAAGGCGGTTTCATAACTTGATTCCCAAGTCTCCAGGGTTTTCCTCTTATCCAAATTATCAAGTGATTAGTCATTAAATAAGATTACACGCAGCATCTGCCATTGCGGAATACATTTTAATGTCGCTCATGATTAATAAACTTTAATTTTCATTGAATCCATCACTTTATGCAAAGTTGATTGATAAATATTAATGGAGAAATCAGGAATTCTACAGTCATTTATTTTATTTTTTGCTGATTTAGTTCAAAGGATATCTTTTTTCCTTTGGTGATGGTTTTGATGCCGACTCCTATTATAACACGATCCGAATTCTTTTGTGGTCTCCGCATCGTTCGGAGTCCTAATGAAATCTGCGTTGTAAATGAGATCCTTCTAAATATTCAAGCCTTAACGACTTAAATCACTTTTTACAAGATGGACGAAAAGGAGAGAGGTGGGCTTCGGGGCAGGAAAGAGAACCTGAAATTCATCAACGACGAGAAATTTCTTGACACCATCCGAGGTCACCCTGGTAGGAAAAGCATCTCATTAACATCCAAATGGACCAATTAACACTGTCCTTAACTTTTACGACTCCTTCCGTCATTTTTCATGTCGTAGTTGTTCGCGAGATCTTTAATACGTACCTCGTATTAAGTTCTTTTGGTGAGATTCCCCCCTCACCCTTTCCAATCTGCGTGAATTACCGTCACTTCGGAAAAAATGGAAATTTGTACATACGCTTCTTCAGGAAAAACTTTTCAAGAGAGTTGAGTGTTCGTATTTTTTCTGTCAAGCTCAAGGAGAGAGTCATTTTGTTTCACCATTAATCTCAGCGGAATTTTTTGTCAACGTATTCAAGTACTCAGCTAATTTATACCTTCCATCAAAACATTATTTCGTCGCATAACTTGCTCGCACCTGTCCGCAAGGAAAAGCTTCAAATTATGACCGACTCAGGATTAAAACGGTCGATGGTCGAAAATAAAAGCCGGGGAGGACGGAATGCAAAAGCGATTAAGCGTTTCGTACAGTCTTCGAGATATCACGGACGATTATCGCTCGCTCACCTCTTTGTCGTCGAAGTAATTGCTCACGAATTAAAACCCACATTTTCGTTCCTCTATCAGACCGGCCTCTTTCTCGCAAAGCTATTTTATCTACCCTCTTTTTTATCTACTTCTTTCGTGGAGATGTGCTTCAGAGATACGGATGAGCGAAAAATCGTTCAGCGTGTGTCTAGAGGAGAGATAATCGAAGGTGGGACTAAAAGAATGGTATTAATAGAGGCTGGAGAGGGAGCCAAAGAAAAGAGGGTGTAGAAGAAGCTTTAATTTGGAATGAGAAATCTCTTGAAGATCCGGACGAGGGGAGTGGGGGCAAAGGCCTCTGGCACGATGCCGGGGTACTCTGATTTCCTCCTCCACGACGCCGGCCTGTTTGTTTTTCTCCGTCCGCTAATTAAAGGAGAAATAGCACGGGCCTCTTGCCCGGGCTCCGTGTACATCCAGAGCCATCCTCTCCCTCCTCAACCTCAGCTATCTCGAGTCATTTTTTCCCCCTCGAGTATCCCCCCCACCGCAGACCACTCCCTCACCCGGCGGAGTCGTGTGTGTGGGTGAAGAGGATAAGGAAACGGCGGAAGAGGAGATGGATAAGAGAGGGGGAGAGAGTGAGGAAGATAGGTGTTACTCGCTCTGGCGTTTCCAATTAGGTTTGCCTTTTGACCACGAAGAAGTGTTGGGGTATCCAGCGCACGGCTTCTCTTTAGGCATCTCCAACTTGCTTCAGAATGCGAATGCTTAGGAGTTGTCGGTAGGGATTGGAGAAACGTTCGACTGAATAGACGAAGGGAATGCATTTTCTCTCTCCCGCATTCTCTTTCCATTCTATTCCAAAGCCTTGTTTTCAATCGCTTGGCGGAGCGCGATATCCTCTGGGATTACCAGCCATTACTTTATGATGGTGACTTGAATGTAATTAAACTCGGGATGAAATATTCTATTTCAATACGCGTTTAACAAGGCTCCATGGATTTAAACTCGGCTAAAACCAACCACAGAGTTACCGGCCACTCTCATTAGGGAAAGTTTGCAAGGCATAAAGAATGCCCAGTTTAAAAGGCCAGGATATTTTTGCCATTTGTGTTAACCCTTTTCTCCTGGGGCTGAATTAGCTTAAACATCCATTCAGCGGTATTCTATGTAGCATCTCCCCCTCATAAAATACCCTTTCAAACGAAGATCATTCACTTTAAATGCCAATCGATACCAGGCACGACTCAAAAGGTGTTCTATGCAGCAGAGTGTGCCGCCGCGTTAACGTGGGAACAGGTTTTAATGATGAAACAAATGGAGTCTAACGGGCGGCTGAATGCGACATTGGAAGGATTTCTTTGATATCCATTGTTCTTGGAACGTTAGAAGGCTCTCATTGTAAGGGAAAATATGGGAAGAGGTGTATCAAAGCCCTAAGTATAGCTTGATGCTTCCTCCGAGGCAATCGATAAAATTTAGCTGAATAAAATATACTACACTGCACAGTACGTACATAGTGCAAAATGGGCGTGAAATTAAGATATATGATACTTGCTCTTAGAAAATACTTACATTTTGTGTAATTTTATTAATTGAAAATTTAACACTGAGATAATCTTCAGTTCGGAAAGTAAAGTATGAAAATATACAAACAGATGGATATTAATTGTCAGAAAAATAATCTGGCTATTTAGCTAACTTTGAAAAGAGACTACAAGAAATGCAATTTCTGGACACTTCATGGCGTAAGAAGTTTGTCTATTTTGTTCACACGGAAAACATTTAATTTTTCATATAAAAACATAATCACTCCCTATAAAACTCAATCCATAGTCTAAATTACAAGCATATTTAATAATACTGATATTTAAGCGTGATATCGGCGTTAAAGCGTGATAAAATTCATAATTTATTTCTACATAGAGTTAGGAAATAAGTTAAATCCATGGGAATATAAAAGTATATGAGTGAACTACGTGCAAACCCGGGAATTTAAGGCACGTGTGCGAAGGCATTTCATTTTTGCACCTTTCCAAAAGGATGAAAGGAATGAATAGCAATGTCTCTCCGATGCGAAGGACCTCTTAAATGGATGGAAAAACAGCAGAATCTAATAGATGGAAATGGACATTTGAAGAATCAGTTCACATTTACAGGCGGATGCTTCGGAATGCGGATCAAGGCAAAGAGATAGGAAATTCTTAGTACATCCTCTCTTGTTGCCCAGGCATTTTGGCCTCAGGCCTATCTAAAGTAGCAAGGTTGCCACGGAACCTCGTAACTCGGAGAATCCCACGCCACCCGCTAGCATCTCGAGGAATGGTGAAGAGTTGGAGGCGGCACTAGCACCAACTATATGCGAGGTATAAGGAAATAAAAGGTTCCGGTGAAGGGTGAGTTACGCGATGACCCTTCGCTAGACACCATTGGAAGTGGCGGTTTCAATAAAGAGCGGAGGTGGCCGCCTCCCACTTTGGGTCGGCGTAGGGCGATGAGGGATGGCGCGAGCTCCCGGGCATGAGGATTCTCCGGAGACTTCAACGCCAGACGCCGATGCGGCGAGAGGATTCTGACGCGAAGGACACGTCACGTGACCCCAGGGGCGGCCTTCGTGAGCGGGCGCTCGTTTGCACCCTCTCTTTTTCTTGGCTCGATGCCCTGTGGTATTCCTTTGCACCTTTTTTATTCCCTCTGCCCTTTCTCTTTTCATCTAATCCACACCCATTTAATGTTAAAATTTTAATCTCGTTTTCTTACGTAGGATGCTGTCCGTATGGTAAAGGAATGACGATTTCTATTCAGATAAAAATTAGAGCAATTTTGCGATCTTACCATTATTTAAGTATGCCACGCCTCAGATTATTTTATGGAGGTGCGTTTTAAATTTACTGCGATGCAATTCTTACAAGATTGATATTCAAGGAAACTTTGAGATGGAACCACTTTCATAATAATTGCGGAAGTATTAGTAACTCATTTCTGATTCGATGCATTATATCAGATTTTACTGTTTACTTTCCGTATCTATTGCGTAATTAAGAAGCTAAGTGATTCTCTGAGGTCATAATATCGTTGAAGTAGCAGACTGTCCTGTCATAGATGATTAATGTGGAGATTTAAGATGAAAGATTACTCATTTATTTGTGGAATAACGTTTATATTTCGTCATTTCTTTAAATTAGTCTTAAAAACTTTAAGCAATAATGGAAGAATTGGAGTTAATATTTTAGCTGAAATCCTAGGATACGTTTTCCAGTTTATATTTTAATTGTTATCAGAGCGGCAGAATGACATTTTTTTAAAGCAGTCGATTCTGAAGTGTCCTTTCCGATTTCTTGACTTTATTTCTGTCTCAAATGTTAATGAGAGATTATTTCTTGTTGGAGAGTTGTTCCAGAAAAGAGGTCGCTCTGGCCATCCAGACAGGTAGCCCATTTATTTCAACCCACCACAGAAACGCTCCCGCAGAAGTAAAAGCTCTTAAGAGGTGGCGAAATTTTTAACGGCCACCTTTTTGTGCCTCAGGTTAATGGTTAGGAGGCAACAATCAACCTCAAATCACATCCATTGCTCACGCTCTTCGTCTATCAGAAGGCTTCCATACCATTTTTTTCAAATGGTATTTAGATTATGGTGATTATTTAAAATGCTCAGGAATGCTGAGAAAACGGTGAGTTCTTGGTTGGATTCGGAACCGGAATGACACGTTTTGGGATGTAGAGACTAAAGTGGTATTTACAATGGGAACTCGTCCTAAGCCAGAGTTTTATTAGCTAAACGTGTCAATTGAACTCAATCTGGACCAGTTTATGACGATTATTTCTTACATGATTTATGGGCTTCCAAAATATTTTTTAATTGACATTTGTCATGTGCCTTCATTTCAAAATCTTTAGTTCCCAGAACACTCATCAATTCTTTAATTGCATTTTTAATGATTATAAGGGCGGTGCAAAGTAACTGATTTTATTTGACGTTTGAATTACATTAAGCAGTTGATTGAGAACGATCGACAGAATTTGGGATCTACAAAGACGAAAATAAATTATGGGACCTTTTATTTTAAACAAATCAATAAAATTTTGATTTTAAGAACATTTGAATGAATAATTTATAGTAACACTTTTGAAAAAATAGGTTCAGTAGTTTAAAAGCAACTCAATGGCCATCCGCAATCCTTTTACACCATCCTTGATCGAATGACCAATTGATGTTGCATTAATTATATCAACTCCAGGGCTAATCGCAGTTCTGTAAAACTTCTTCCACGGCCTACGAAAAAAGTATTAATTTCCCGAAGCGGCTTGCTCTCTTTCACGGCGACGTCACAATAGGAACCAAGTCACCAAAGACGCATCCTTCCCCTATTCAACAATCCTCCGAATAACCAAAGAAAGAGAGCGGCGCACTTCGCCACAATTAAACCGTGATTACGAGGCTACGGAGAGTCGTGATCGACGCGGGCACGACTCCAATCACCGTGAACAATCCCTCGCAGCCATCTTCAATGAAGCATCCGTCCCCTCTCCCTCAGACCCACTCATCGCCATTGCCACCCTTAACAATCGTTTCGCCTTGAGGGAAGGAAATGCACTAAGCTCTCCCTCCTTATCCAGCTCTGAAAGATGAGCAGTGTGGAAAAAGGAGCCAAAGAGAATGAACGCCTCCCTCTTTCCCTTATATAGGATTCGAACTCATTCTATTCCATGACCACCCTCTCCATTTTCCTCTTTAAAAATAGAGGGGACCCCATCTCCTTACGTAGCGCTCACGGGATTGTTTCCTTCTTCCTTTTCCCGCGAATGAGCGATGGAAAGGAGATGGCATGAGAATGGCTGCGAGGTGGAGCGCGGGTGGATACGAAAGGCCAAGAAGATGGGAGGTTGTGTCTGAGGAGGAGTGGGTGAGAATGTTTGAATGTTTTGATTGGAAGAAGGGTTGAAGAGGCCGGAGATGGAGGGGAATTAAGAGGGAAGGGAGAGGTAAAGAGCAATCTCTATAAAAGGAGAGATGAGGAGGATCTGGAAGGTTTTTTTCCCTTGGACTCTCCTCCTCGGGGCCTAAAGAGTTGGAATAAGGGATGTGGAAAGGCCTCGGGAATTCTCCCACACGACTTATTCGACCCTTATTCCTCGTCCTTCTCCCTTAAATCCTGTCCGGTTTTTCCATCCCATCGCTATCATTCTCTCGCTCATTCTCTGAATATTTTCCCTTCTCTGACTCGAGGCGCCCGACGACGACGTCATTTGGCCTCGAGAGGGACACGATCGCGATCTTCGCGTGCGCTGAAACGGCCGTGGAATTCGGGCCGCCCACTTCCAACAAATCCCTCGAGGGGGTCCCGTCACAGCCACGGAAAACCCTTGCTTTTTACCCCATCGGCAGACCATGACGAGGCCGTTCTCGGGATGGGAAAAAGGAGAAATTTCTTTGACAGTTTTCATCTTTATCCCATTTCATTTGCAATCATGGTGTCATTCCCGTCGGAATATACAGCCGTGAAGAATCGTCTGAGACGTCCGGACACTCGTCTTCATCGGAACATCTGTTTCTCGGGTCGTTTTTAAATTGGGTAAATTATCGTGGATGTAAATATTTTCTCTTCTCTTAACTCGAGTCCGCTCAAGAGGTCGCGCTTTCCATGAGGCACTACCCTCAGGGAAGTTGAATACTATCTTAGAGTTCTCAACTCGTTTGACACGATTCTCTTGCTTGCCATAAGTAAGCTTTTAGGGTGCCGCGTTGTATATAATAGTTTCAAATGCACGTTATGCTTCACCGTGCACTTGCTTTAATTTGCAAAATATTTCATCGTAAATGGTGGTTTGTCAGATAATTTATTTGAAATATTCATCATACTCGTGATATTTACTTTTGATTGACGTATAATTCAAGCATATTACAAAAGTGCGATGCGTTATTTTTCGAATTTTCAGTAGGGTTGCACGTGTAACAAGAAGGAAAACTGTCCGAAGAGTACTGCATTTCCCAGATGAGCACATGGTGATTTTTCGATTCTTTTTTAGTCACGTGCAGGCTCTTTCTTTTGAGATATTTAGGATAAAAGGAATTAACCCCTGAAATAGGCTGATCATCTATACCATTTCTTTTATTGCCTCGGTCTGTCGTGATAGTTCCCAGAAAGAGCGAAATTTCGTATTTCCTTAGAATTTTGTCGGAAGCAAATTGTCTGTCTCCTGCCAATCTGCTCTCTTATTATCTTTAGGAAATAAATTATTGGTTATTTTGTATTGGAACTTAATAAACCGTAGAGAAATAATTAAATATACGTACAGTTCAAGAATTGATAGTTGATTTCATTGATTGTGAGAATGTCGATTATTAAACATACTACTCCATTTCTTAAGGGAGAATTAAGGCTTTTTATTAGTAGGATGCATAAAACTGAACATTATCTATCTAGGAAGAACTTCACTTCATTCTATCATACTGCTCTCATAGTCCGAGACACAATGCTCTGGTGAACAATTACGCCGTAGGCTCTTTCGTAGGAGGGGAATAAAATGGCCGTGCAGAAACGTCTACCATTTCCGGCTGAGCATCTCGGATAGCCTCAAAACTTGTTTTTTTTCCTCTCTCCTAACCTCAGGCCAAACCGACTAGACTCGGTAATTTAGAGTTTTCCCCTCCAGGATATGTACGCATTCCTGGGAAGTGAAGTTGGGAAATTGATCGCGAGTAAGGAGAGGTTGGTGTTGGGTAGTTAAAGACCCGACATCGTCTGACCTCCGAAATGGGCGGAGGAATAGCGGGAGATGAATGTCAATTCTTGAGATAAATGTCACTTTTTAATCCCCGGGAATGGAAGGAGATGAAGCTAGAGAAAAAACGCGATATCGAGATAAGATCAGTTCGGAGAAAACTACTGAGTGAGAAGAATGAGTGGGAACACGCCACTGTCAATTAGCATGGGAACATTCGCCTGAGGTTTTTTGCGACTCCAACGGTAACATATTACAAGCTCTTTTTTCTGCGCTGCCCTTTCGCGTAATTTTTGCATCCATTCCCAGTATCCTATATTTTCGTGCATCATGTTGTATAAAACTAACTTTGATGAGGATAAAGAAATGCTTAACATCCACTTCCAAACCTCCTATCTTAATCTTTGGATATCTCAAAACTCCCTTCAGGTTAGAACTCAGTAGAGGAATCCTATAGTCTTGTGGTTGGCTGAATCACAGAGTTTGAAACGAATCACTTTCTTGCGGTGGTAGGAAGTCTCGCTCTTACAGCGGTTTTAAGCAAAAAATAACAGTTCAAATTAGAATTCGGTAACCGTGCTTTCGAATCATTGCGATACTTATCGAATGGTTTTGGTCTCGGGTCAATTTCACTCACAATCACTTACGATATAATCTTCTTGAAACGTGGTGATCCCATTTGGTGAAGAGGACCTATTACATTTAAGGTCCATAATAAACCTCTCATTGTATTACTTTAAAATGGGCGCAATTAGGCTGCTATTTGGGCTATTCTAACATCAGTTATTAATTCTATATCTTCTTCGGTAACCGCTTACTTTTCTCGTTCGATTTAAATGCCTTAAATATTCTAACATCAAACATCAATTAGGACTAAAGGAAAAAGAATACATAAATCGATAGAAGCAGTCAATATTTCCAGGAATCACTCAATTTAATGATCCTTTGTTTGTTTTCATTGCTGTTTGAAACAGATTAAAACGAAACTAAAAACATTAGTTAAAGTAAGAATGTGCCGCATTGGTATGATTAACTATTGTAATTTAACTTAGTATAATGTTTGCTGCTTATAATATTTTATTCGATTATAAAAATAGAAACGGAAATGAAGTATTACCAGAGGTATATAGAGTCAATTAAAATCTACATCTTTCCAACATAAGGTGAAAAGACGTGAGGAAAAATTTGATAAACTTTTAGTCTAGGTGTATCACAATCTAAAATTTTCCAGTATATATTTCAGTAAATTTCAAGTGATCTCTTGAAAACTCTTTCCTGAATCCCCACCCTCTATGAAGATACACAAATTACAAGTCACGCTCAAAATCATCCAGAAACAAAAGACCCGTCAAATGCATGAGAGCCCAACCTTCTGAGACTTCTCTCACCAATCTCTTCTCTCTCAATCCATCCTCCGTTCCCCAACCAATTAATTAATGAGAAGCATTAATTTACTCCTCACCTTTCTCCCTGCCTTTCTCGCCGTCATCGACACCTTCATTTTCCTCATTCCCTTCGCAACGATTTAATTTCTTTCTCGGGGCGCGAAGAGTGACTTTCGAGAGTGGGAGTGAGTCGGAGGATTTCCCCTATTTCTCAAACCTTTCCGCGTTGGGACTGCCCTTAATCTTTTGCCTCGGAATAGGTTGGAGATGTATGAGTGGTGGATACCTATGGAGAGGATAGCGAGGGATGAAGTACGATAGCGATATGGTAATTGCTGAAAGTAAAAGGATAATCCTTAGGAACATTAGACAGACTATGAAAAACTGGTTGATGCAACAGGAGGTTATAGGGAACCTGGAGAACTGTGGAAGGAAATCGTGTTGCTAAGATCTGTAGAATGGCAGTATGCTTGCCTTAATTTTTCTGAGACATATCCTCATTTAAAGAGAAAGAAATTAAAATCAATCTTAGCGATGTTCTGTGGAACTACACATTCAAAATAACATACAGTGATTTGATTTGCATTTTCCCACAAAAGTTTTATAAAACACTTGAGAACGCCTTTGTGGAACAGTACAAATCAAATCATTGTATGTTATTTTTTCCAGGGCATTGTAAGACTGAGATTCCCAGATTTCAAGGGTGGAAAGCACCTTCTGAAAGATCAATGATCTTAGGGTGACCACACTTCTCGGTTTAGGCGATAATCTTTTGCGCTGTATGTCCTGCTATCAATATTGGTCCAGTGACGTTGCGCTTTCTTGTAGTCACGAAATGATACGTTGGGTTTTCAGCCGTCATCACAGCCTCATGGATACTGCCACCTGTTCCCTCTCTACACTGAATGTAAGGAGTAATTTGGTCATGTCACCTTGCTAATGCTCCTGGGACTCTCTCAGAAGTTATACAGGCTGTTTCTTTTCGTATATGCATGAACGAATATATACATATACATATACATATATATACATATATCATCATCATCATCATCAGCCATTTATATACATATATATACATATATACATATATATACATATATATACATATATATACATATATATGTTCTTGCGTGTAAACACAACTAAACAAATAAGTGGACTCTACCAGTTGCAATTTACCCCACGGACTATCCCATTACTCCGCTTTCAACATTGAAATATCATCACCCTAATTACATAGAATTTTCAAGCGTTACTTCCTCATTAGCTATTATCTAAAATTTCAAATACCACAGAAATAACCGCAATGCTTAACTTATAGAAATTGTTCAGACGATTCAACCGTCAATACAATATCATTGTAGATTTACAACTACTTTGAGTACTCATACCCAGGCATTGGACACTTCATTGCAGAAACAGAACTAATATAGTTATCTCCAAATAACCATATATCTTTATTAGATATTTGCATTTTTAAAACAGAATTCACTTTTTCTTCTCTACATATAAAATGTCACTGAAAATAATTAGAAAGGAAATTAATTGACAACGCAGACATTGTATCAACGGAGTACATGAAGATCGCATATATAACAAAGGAAAAGGCTTGAGGAATGAAGGTTCACAGTTTGAGTAGACACGGAATACAAAGGCGAGAGTGAGACTGTTTAAATGGTTTTTCTAATAAAACGAAGAGAGAGAAAGACAATGCTTGAAAAGTTGATGAATACGTATGGATTTTGAGACTGTAAAGGTGGTAAGACCTCCAAAACACAGAGAAGAAAGGACAGAAGAAGGATAAAATGGAGAATAGAGTATTTGGAGAAAAACGCAAGATGATCTAAGCAGAAATATTAGGGGCGAAATGAAAGGAGACTCGTCGTCTTCGAAAAATGCCGTGCTACTTCACGGGGAGAGCCCTCGCCGCATGTCCTCACGGAGGAATAAGGGGAATGCGTTACCAAGAAGAAGACGGGTGGGGTCCAGGTGAGACCGGGCGTCGGTGCCCGGGGGCCAGAGCAGGTGAAGGTGGTGCGGGCAGGTGCGGAGGCAGAAGTAGGTGTGCCCCAACTCCTGCCCCCGAGGCGTCCCTCTGCACTCGACACAAGAACCACCCAATCCAGGCACTCGAAGACATCACCCCTTCCTTCATTATTGCCTGAGGCATTTTATACATAAGGGTGTAATGAGGCGGCCTTTCCACGACCACCCACCCTAGAACGGAAAGGCCCCGAAGCACCGATTTATTCCTGCTGATGCTTCGCACCGATTCATTCCCTCTCTTAATTCCACCGCCTATTCCTTCGGCCTCGTTCGCCTCTGGGGACTTCATCACATCCTGGAGAAGCGACGCCCGAGGGAGAGTCCACCGACGCCATCGCGGCTTCTGAGAAAGAACAGGTGATGCGGTTCGCGCATGATTCGAGTTTCACGGAGAATGATAAAGGGAAGGCGACAATTGGATGCAAAGAGTTAATGGAAAGGCGACGAAGAAAAATATATGTACGTATGCATATAATGTCATGTCCGAAGCTGCATCATTTTCGACGTTAACCTGCCATGTCTCTCATACAGGAAAATTTCCCTTAATTCTAAAGCTTTCTTTTCACATAACAGGTGAGGAAACATCAAAACAAACTCACGAAAAAATAAGGACGGCTTTCTTAATTTTCCTCACCCTAATTATCTAGTTTAACGTCACCTGGCACTTCCTTCTCTCTACGCTTCTTCTTCGTTACAGAATTTTAGTACAGTGACAATTAGAGGTGTCTCATACATAAACCTCAGCTGCATATTTATCGTATAACCTTCATAAAAATGGAAAGTACAGCATCGCTTAAACTTTGATGTAAGTACATTCCTAATGAAAGTTATTTCTTTTAATACGTGCTGTCTAGAAATGCTTGTAAATATCCAAAGGCCTCCTAATAGTCCTGTTGGCGTGAAATATTAATTAACATGACATATCTAAATGTGCAGTGCAACGAATCCAATCTGAATCGAATCTAATCTGAACATAAATGCTGAAGTGATGATTGAAATTATTTCAAAGAAATAGTTCTTCGAAAAATGGCTAAATTATTAAAGAGCGAAATGCTGAATGCTGCTAAATAAAATTATAAAGCTAAAACAGGATCCATAGGATTAAACAGTGCCTTATTTTAGGTTGGTAGTAATATATAGGCGACTCATTAGACCTGGCAATTGCAACCTACTTGATATTTACAAAAATTCTAATTAAAAACGCAAATAAAAGGTATTTATGACTCTTAGTCTTTGTTTCAAGAAGTCATACGCGCCGTTACGGATTTCACGAGGTTATAACGTTTTCTCTCGTAGCTCTCTGATAGAGAGGAGGGTCGAATAAAACACTCTCATTCCTCAAAGCTTGGTGCATTGAGTTAACAGGAAGTTGATTTACTACAGAACAGGGAAGATTATTTTTACTCCAACGCCACTTGTATAACTTCTTTACCTGCGCCAGATCTCTCCCCTTCTTCTTGACGTCTGTTTCAAATAAACCAGGTAAATGGAGCCACCTGTCGCACGGAGATGATACATCGTCCTAAGAGATTACACGGGCGTGCCACAGGGTAGTGACATAAAAAATTCCTTAATGAAGAAAAGGAGTCGCCACAGACTTCAGTTGCTAGAGCGCATGCGCTTTAGTGAAAGGTGTTTTTGTAACGCATTTTTTTCTGTATTGGCGCTCGTGTTTGTGCTCGAGATGACCGCTTTTGGACACCTCCGACAAACGGTGGTAAACATATGGTGCGTTGAAATGCGCTAAATGGATAATAGCACGACGGTTAAAGCATAAATCCTTTACAATGGGGGTTATTAAGGGAAGAATTTCCACCGGGAAACATCGCTGGAATCGTGGCGAGTCATTAATCAAAGCTTAATTGTCACGAGCCCACATCCATAATTGGAACAAAAGAGGAAAATTACTAGCGAAGGCTTGAAGAAGCATGAACAAGTAAAGCAGACTGCATGCTTAGAGTAGATCCCTTATCTTCCTTAATTACGATACGGTATTTTATAGGAATTGTGAACATTTTACTCATTATGTAAGGAGTGAGCTGTAATGCATTCTGAATTACTAAGTGCTGGAAAAAACGTTTTCCTTATGAAGGCCGCATGCACATTCGATGGAATCTTATCTTACCTACTCCACTGGTTTAATGCAATTATCGATCCGGAATCTAAATTTTGTCCGGTAATTATAGGCTACTTACGATATATCCTCAATTGAGAGAAATGCGTTTTGATTTAATATTAACTTCACCAGGTAGAATTAAACGTAGTTAAATCGTTTATAAGCTTGAAAAATTTGAAAACCACTTTTAGCTTCGAGGCAGTATGGTCATAACGACAGGTTCATATGATTTTAAGAGGAATATGATAATAATTCCTTTGTAATATCAATACAATACAGGGCAAATAAAATAAAATTGTGGTGGATAGAGTTATCCGCATTCCTGAAGCTAACACTTAAATTGGGAAAAGCATCACTTGAATCGGATGCAGCCGTGATAAAGGCAAAAGTTATGAAAATGGAAAACAAGAAACATCAAACACATATATGTATAACAAAAGTGTATCGATTTCTCCGTATAACCGTCAAATGTATCGAAAGTTGGATAGCATGGTAGGAAACAGGAAAAAATGAAATTATATTGTTTGATTGGTATTTTGAGATCATCAAAATTATAATATCAACGAGTTACGGCTTTAACTATCCATTTTATATTTTAATCATATAAAATAAAATCGATAGAATTAGCCGCTTGTGAAATTCCATCACTGGACAAATGAAACACTTTGTATAAAATTCCACAGATTTATTCAGACAACCGACTGGTTTCGACTAGGTGACATGAAGATAACTGTCAACTAGTCGAAACCGGTCGTGTGTGTCTGAATAAATCTGTGGAATATTAGACAAAATGTTTCATTTGTCCAAAATATTTTCTTTTCACAGAGGCAAAGAAAAATTCATTTTTTATGAGTAAACTATAATTTATGGATGTAATTTGCTCCGTAATTACTATATCATTGTTCTCTCACATTTAAGAAGAAAGTCAAGACAACCCCTTAAATAACCAAGGAATCTTTTCCTCCACCTTCTGAAGGAATTCCTACAGCCAGAACGACCTAAATTATTCGCTTAGCTGATAAGGTCTCTCGGCGGTCATAAAAAGTTCGGCCTGTGGTTTTTCATAGCGATGATTGAAACCTTTGTAAATAGTTATTCCAAAATGAAAGCTTTCCCCCGCAACTACTACAGCGTTCGTTGCTGAAATTCCGGCAGAAGTAAAAAGGATTCAGCTCGTTAAAACCCTCTCTCTGGACTGTTCTTTTTGTCAGAAGATATGTATCTCTATCGCTTTTTTCTGGCTTACTCGACGCTCTCTTTTCTCGTTGGTATTAAAACGTTGAAATAATCTTTATTAGCCGGCGGTTGGTTTAAATCTTTAACTTTTATTCCTTTGATAGCTGTCAATTTTACTGTTATTGGAATTCTTGAACACTAATCGCTTCATGTTACGACCCACAGCTTGAAAAAACTGAAGTTTGCGGAAACATTTATGGTGCTTTGTGCGTCAAGGTATCTTAACCATAGAGATTAGGTTCTTATTGCCGCCGTAAAAACGGTAAAATAATATTGAAATCTTCTAGAACTTAATATCAGGTGGCTGAAATTAAGCATCTTATTGAAACTTTTGATCGGTTGTTCAATTTCGCGACGACAAACGACATGATGAGAGAAGCTATCCCAAGTGGTAAAATGTAAATTAGTTTTTAATAGGCAAATAATGGAGAAAGAATCGAATTTCGTGACTACTTGTCCACTATCATTTATTTAAGATGATAGGTTAGCTGGTGATTAAAATTCTAATGGAAACATTAAGAATGTTCTTTAATAGCTAAATTATTCAACAGCCATTATTTTATTTCATTCTTCCTACGAGATTCTTATCAGTAGCCTGTTTTCAATTTACTCTAGCTCAAAATTCTTTTCTCTTGTTTACTTTACTTCAGTATTTACGGATGTGGAATCGAATAGTATGCGATTATTTGTTGGAAAAATTAAAAATAATTTGTAGTCAGTAATACTGATAATACTAATAATAATCTGGACTAAATCAATTAATCCCAAAGAGTCCACTACAGAAGTATGGTAGCAAGACTGTCTAATTTACTTGAGAACATCAATTTTCTAATCGTCACGTTGGAGATGGACTTGGCCAATTTTGCCTCAGGAGATATCGATTACGATAAGACGATGTATGCAATTATTCCTCTTTCATTACCACAAAAACTTATTTATAAGAGAAAGGCAATTTGAATTGATAGCACGGTCTAATATGTATGTGACATATATTACTATATGATATTTTACAACTTAAGAACCATATGGAGACAGTTAACAGTGTCTGCCTTACAGTATGCACAACTTCATAAGATGAAAATCATAATAGGAGTTCGAAAACTGATTTTAAACATTTTTTATCCCTTAACCGCAGTGGTTATTTTCTTTTATAGCTCGATAGTTGGTTCTAAAGTGGAAATTAATCTCCGGCGGCAGTGTGTCTGCTGGCAATCGTATCACTGACTCTAGAGAGCCGAAATTACAAAGGATTCCATCAAATAAACGAGGAGGCAGTTTCCTATTAGATAAACGGTTTCCCAATAAAAAAAACCCGGATCGCCCTTGATTAATAGCGGCCGGCGCTAATGAGACGAGCCGGGACAAAGGGCCGCGAATCGAGTTGCGGAAGTTGAACCCGAAAACCTTTTTCCTCTGTCGCGGAGATTAACAAGTGCCCAGTTTCTCCATCTGCTTCAGGTTGACCCCAGGAAAGAAAGACCACCCCTTAAGCCCCGCCCAGGCCACACCCTTCAGACGGCAAATGAGTCTCTCAGGACGAGGAAACTATACGTCTCCGCGTTCCGCCCACCACCACTCACCTATCCCTCCATCCCTCGACCACTCCTTTAAGGATTCCATCGAGGATGGCACCGTGCCATTTAAATTCCACCCTCGCACACACGGGCGATAACTCATTAAGGTTGGGCACTTGTGGAAAACCCACCCTCTTCAAACAACCCGCCTCTTACACCGGCAGAAGTTTAGAGACCCGAGTTTACAAGGTTTACCGCGGGCCAGAAGCCATGACTTCCGGTTGAAGAGGCTAAGAGAGGAGAATACGACTGTTGTAAATTTGGACCGAAGAACTCTCCGCTACCGCGAAAGCAAGAGAATGCCACTAACTTCCTTTTATACCCATTAGCAGGCTTCGGAATGGTTTCGGGATCTTAAATTTTAAGGCTCGCCATTGTCACAAGTGGCTGGTTCGTTTTGTCCTGCCAACCAGAAGGAAAAAAGCTTTCTCGGAAAGGCCTCCTCACCCCATTGTGTGGGATCTAAATATGATAGTAAAATTCTTTCCTTTCTAACTAGGGGTCGAAAATCTTGGACATTCGCTGCAATTGAAGAATTAAATGCGCAATCAGCGGTTGTTTTTACAGCCCATCGACCAACTCGTCTCTTGACGGGATGAAGAGATAATTACCGCATGCTGCACCTTCTTTCTCTCTCTTTCCTTCCCACTCTCGCTCCAAATTTTAGAAATAGCAGAGATTCGTAACCTTTTTTAATTTGGTCCTACTTCGACATCTTCAGCGCTTGTTGAGCTATCTGTTCGTAAATTTGAATCTTGAATGAATGAAGAGCTAAAAAGAGGTAAGAATATAACAGACTTTTTAACAACGCGACAACGAAACTACGATAAAAATAAAACGTCTCCAAATATAAGCGTGCACAATGATAGCTCTTCCGATTTAGTTCGTATAGTTAACGAGTGACCTCGCAAACCAATCTTTCGTCTAACGAGAATTTTTTCGTTCTTTTTCGTACACGGCTATAGAATATTGATTGCTATTACAATTATTTAGGAGGTGCACGCATGTATAAGTGCCTAAAAATGTAAAGATAAGTTTTTAATCTTGCATATTGGGATAGTTTTCAGCTATGCTATAACAACTATAGTAGTATAGTAGTAGTAGTGATAGTAGCCAACTATTTTTATGCTATCGAAACAAGTCCGAAATCGATTCGACATTATTTTTGGATATAGTGGATTCTGGAATACGAGTTTGATTCCAGAACGAATTATCTTCTACGTACGAGATATCTTTGGACATAACTTGAAATCAACAGCGTGTGGAATCTACCAAAATTATGTGGTGGTCAAACAAAAAGCACCGGTTGAAAAGCTTCGTACGATAATATGAGATGCGGTCATTCCCGCAACTCTCCTTCCCACTCTAATGGCCGTAAGAGTTGGAAAGCATACCCTTACTCGTGTTTTTTCCCCACGTCTTAGTCATTAATGCACTCGAATGCGCCGGAACGCTCCTTACGCGGACGTAGCGAAAAAATAAAGATCGGGATGCGCCGGCTTTCCGGGAAAACTTCTCCATAACAGCAGAATAGATAAAGAGTGGGTGTGGGTGTGAAGATAAGGGAAGATAGAGGGAAATGGAGGTGAAAGGGTTCCGGCGGCATCCTTACGTTTCCCGGCGTTCCTCGCATTTTCTCACGCGTGCGACGCGTAAAAAGAGACGCCTCGATCACGAGCCGAAGATTCCACGGGGAGATACAAACAAGGGCTGACATTTTTCACCCGCCATTTTCTCCACCACTGATCACGGATATGACGGGGTTAAATGTTTACTCTCGGGGTGGGTGAGTCTTCTGACCTCTGCGATTTTACAAGGCCATGATCTTTACATTCTCTATCTCTGATTTTCCATTTTTCTCTCCCTTGTTTCCTATTCCAAAACATTTTCCCATTAGCGCCCAACCTTCCCTTGCCATCCGTCTCTCCTTTGTGGTGAGTTCAAGATAAGTGAAAGAGTATCGGTTTTCCGAAAGATTCTCCAATATAATGTCGAACTAATGATGATTTCCTTATCGTATCCTCAATCTCGGACACCGAAAGCTCGTCTCCCCTCCGGCTCACGGATGGCTGGAGGAGACAAGAGGTTCAGAAATTTTCTTAAGTGGCTGGAAGACGCAAAAAAAGATTCCTTCACATCAGAGAGTTTGCTTGGTATCCCCTGATGAGATTTTGCTGCGCCTAGATTTTTGTAGTTCGAATGATACAGACCGATGTTATCAGGACTGGATAATTCATGAACCACTTTCTTAAAAATCAATATTCTTTGGAAAAGCATGCGACTGAATTAACGGTTAGTCAACGTGATGTAAAAAGGGAACTTTATAAGAAACTAAGAACTTTTCCATAAATCCATCGGTTAATCATCAGGAATGGTATTTTAGCAACCGTTCGAACGTTATAGTGCAGTGAAATCAAATATTTCATGCATGTTTCAAGTAAACTTTGCTGAAGTCCTGATTCCATGATTATAATTTAAAAGAATAAATCTGAGTAATTTTAATATCTGATGACTTCCTGCAAAATTGCTTAGAATTTATTTGACTTCTAACGATACAATCCATAAAAGATTTTCATCTCATACGTAAAATTGTGAACTTTAAATATCAAGTATATCAGTATGAAATAGTTAATGATTTTTATGACCATTTTCCCTCAGATCGTAGTTTATTTGGAATCAAGCTAATGTATATTTTTGTCAATCCATCTGATCATTTTTTTAACTAATCAATATGCGAAACCACAATGTTTAGATACGTAAACCACTCACTAGCAATAAAATCGGAAAGATCTCCAGCATTCAATTATTAGTCTTAATTATAGAAATTGCTCATGATATTATACGAAAAATTTACAAATTGAGGACTTTTCTCTTATGAGAAACAAGCTAAATATCATCGAATTTGTCGGATTAGTCGAGAAATCATTTCCTATAGAGATCGTTTTAAAAGAATATTTGACCAATAAAAACTTGGCGTAAGAGGAGATCTTTGATCTTCCCTATAGAGTAAAATTTTCAAAGAAAACTTAGCCAGATGGAGATTTACAAATATTGAAAGAGGGATGAGGTAATGCGCTAGCAATCAAATGATATAGCTGTAAAGGATTTCTTCATTGATGAATTTAACCCCGGGACGGATTTAACCCATGAAGGAAATAAGCCGTAACTTCTAAAGAACCGCATTGATAGTATATAATCCCCGGAGGAATGAACGCCGCCGGGAAATAGGAGTCGCCAATTCGAAACTATTTAACATATGACTTTTCAGTCGAATTAAACTCGAGTTATACTCTTGCCTCCTTCTCAAGAGGCATCTCTCTTCGCTCAAAGAAAAATTCGTCCATTAAATTTATGGTCCACTCCTCCGAATATAAATCCCATCTGGCCGCTGGATACCCGCAGGCCATTTCGTATTGAAAAAGTCGGTGGCTTGACTGGCCAAGGTAATTGGGAACGAGGAGAGATTGAAGTATATCTATTGAGGAGCTGGTGCCCCGGGTGATAATTAAAAATTGCTGAAAAAGTAGTGACCACGAAGGGTTTTGAAGGGAACCGCCGAAGGTGACTGCGGGATCACCAAGTTCAAGCTTTTTGCTGCGTCACTCCTGTGATCCGATACCAATCGCCTTCAATTAGACATAATAGGACGCTGGCGGGAGGAGAAAAAGAAATTTTATATCGACCTTAGTGATAATTTAGGAAAAAACTCGGATCGAGCAATTTAAAATATCCGTCTCATGGGACACTTTTAATCCACAACGGAGTTAAAGTCGGCTCATCACGCAGGACTGTTTATTGTTCTTAATTAATACCTTTTAAATCTTTTTCAGCAAAACACTCGAATCGGTTTGTGATCATCGTATTCTACAAGTAAATGTCTCACTGATTACAAATTTGCACATTATTCGATCCCGCTATTATCCGAAATGTAATAAGTAACAGTTTTTCTTGGCAATAATTGAACTGAAGAATAAACGCTATCTCACGAATGATGATCGACTAAAATGTTTCAAGTACATCATTTATGTATGTATTAAGAATATCTGTGAAAAATTTCAAAGCTTAGAATTGATATATGAATTTCAAAACCCTCTTTTCTCAATTTTCGTGACTCATATACTAATATTTTTACAAGGATTACGGAAAGGTGAATAATATAGCACGGAAGAGCCCTGCGGCTGAAACCCTACAAATAACGGGGCATGGTAGTTCAGTGGTTAGAATGCCCGTCGGAAAAGTGAGAGACCTGGATTCGAGTCCCAGTCATGTCGGTATTTTTCACATCTGTTATTCCTTACTGATTTTTTATTTTTATTTCGTTACCATGCTCATTTTCCTTCTGGTGATGCAAAAGGAAATCTTATGAAAAAAATGAACATTCCTGCTAATATACACAGTACGAGCTTTATCTCAGTGGTACATTGTTGTGCTTCTGTTACAACAAACTGGGGAGAGAAAATATGCAAAATCTGGTATTATCAGCGAATCTGGTAAAAATAAAAAATCCGTACTCACCAGTTTAAGTATAACTAGATTAGTTTTCCGTCAACAATTGACTCACTTTTTTCTATTCTAACCTGTATTTCATTATTTAGATTAAGCTCATAGAAATTAACTAAAATAAATGAATAACTTATTCCCTGAAATAACTTATCGTTGCGAAAAACAGATAGGGGTCACAGTTGGCCATCCTGGGCTGAGATACCCTGCTCTCTTCCAAAGATAGAGAATCCAATTTCTTCTGCATCGGACGAACGCGGAAACATTTTAATTAATAGCGACTGACCATTTTCGATCAGTTTACAGCGAAGCAACGAGGCGCGCACAAGAAAGCGTAGAGAACAAACGAGTCCCCGCGGCGGCGGCTTAAACTATTCGGAAAAAATCCTTTATCACGCCGCGGGTGAGACTGTGCCGAGGTCATCAGAGGCGAAGACAGGGTAATGTTTCTCCTCAGCGACTCATAGGAGAGGAGTGGAAAAAAGATTATAACAGGACACAAGGGAAGGGGGAGACGTAGAGCGATGTTTTAGCCCAAGGGGTCAAAGAGCATGAATGGGCAAAGGCAATGAGTGAGTGCTTAGGTGCGACAGAAGGGAAGTTACGTGGGCTGCGGGATTATGGCATACGAAAGAGAATTAACGGCGTGGGACGGAACAGAAAGGCTAGAAGTGTGCAGGTGGATGAATAGGGAGAGACAGTACGAAGCTAGGCGGCTACGGAAAGGATTAAAAGGTGAGGAGTAAAAGAATACTTCTTATTCACTGCTCTAAATTCCATCAAATGAGAATATTATAAGCAACGGTCTTTCCGGGCGGAGAAATAAGCTCAGTAAATTCATGAGTTGTGCATTGACC
The DNA here is from genome assembly GCA_000376725.2 of Ladona fulva. NCBI lineage: Eukaryota > Metazoa > Arthropoda > Insecta > Odonata > Libellulidae > Ladona > Ladona fulva. The sequence goes on along the minus strand of KZ308139.1, from coordinate 1,487,366 downwards.
GGTATAGGATACGTAACATTAGGTTTTAGTAGCATTTTTTGAAGTACAAGAAAATCCATTACGATTTTAAGAAAGACAATAACCTGATACAGCAGACATTTTTTAACAATCTGAGTCGAGGTTCGGAAAAAAAAATTGAACAGATCTTCATCAAACGAGGTATATGATTTAACTTAAGTTAAATTTAACGAGGTATATGATTCACAATATATGATTCGCTATAAATTTTGTTGGATTTGTTAAAATAATGATATATGATTAGAATATTTCAGAGGAAAGGATGAAATATTGAAATACATTATTTAAATTGGTATTCAAGAATATATTTGATGCTTTCCAGTGCATACGGGGGATTGAAATTGAATTCCAGTCTATTATTTTCGAGTAAACATTTTTGAGTAACCAAAATTTCGCGGTTAGATTAGCTTTCTATATCTACATTTCTGCAAGGAGCGTTTTGGCGCATACAAAACTAAGACGTTTCTTATCTACAAATTCCTTTAGTAGGAGTCATCGAGTAGGAATTATTATTAGTAACTGTGATTAATATTCTTCAATAAACCGAAGTATGTATTTTATACCAAAGTGAAATCGATGTGGGATGGCTTAACTTTGTGGAAAGCCACGATACTAAGTGTGCTTCTTTTTTTATACCAAAGTCTTATCCTCAACCTATTCCATCAACTTAACAAAGTGCAACCACTATGCACTGTGTAGCAACCACCATCTACACAATCATGATCTTAGTTCATTTAAGATAAATGCTCGTACTCAAGCCTGAACCACATCCCGGATGTCAGCGAGCGAACATATACTAAGAAAAACTAACGCAAAAAGTAGGAAAGAGAATTATCATGAGATGCTGACAGAAAGGAAAATAATTTTCTGGAAAATGAAGCAGATAGGTGCCGAGAGAATAAAAAATTACCGAAAGACGGGCGTGCGATGCAAAAAAAAACGAGAAAACTAGAAACGTAAATCGCTGTAAGATTTTTCCATTTTACGAATCGGAGTGACTTTAGAAGTAAGAAAAACTGTGGGAGACGAATGGGATGAAAGCTTGCCCCCGCGGTGGTATGATGAAATAGAAAGAAAGGCAGGAACGACATCAAAGAGCCAGTAGGCGTGGAACTTCGAGGTCGGGGGGCCAAAACTGTGAAACGTTATGAGAGAAACAAATGATTTCTCGGAAAGAAAGAGAATATGAGAGATATGCGGGAGTCGCGGCGCAAGACGTCCCGAATCGTTTGGAGAATATCGGAACTGAGGAAAAGGTAACCCAAAGGTAAGAGTCGCCTGAGGCAGTAGAGCTTAGCGGTAAGAAGGATGGGCGCAAAGGGCAAACGGGGATGGGCAGGGGGTGTGCTAAGGTTTCTTCGGGGTCATCTCCGCAAGCGTTATTAAGGCACCACGAATCGGAAATGCGAGTGGTTCGTGGTGGGACTGGATTTTGCCCAGTCATGGGAAGGAGATCCGTGAGAGAGGAAGGCGTGGAGAAGGGTTTCGCGGCTCCGGAAAGGGCCGACGGCATGAGAAACGTTACCCTCTTTAAGTCCTCCTCCTTCCACTGCATCTTTTGATGGGCCCGGGGCCATTCCGCGCCGTGGTTCTAAGGAAGGATGGGTGGAAAAGGGATGGAATTAGTGGGAGAGTTGGGAATGACGAGCAAGGAAGAGGGGGTGTGATAAAATTGGGGAAAATGATGTCCGGATGATGTTTTTATGGTGGTTGTCCACAGAATGGCTTGATTTTAGAGATGAGTAGGCGTCTAAGCTGGAGAAGGGGATAAATATAGGAGGTGTTAAGATAAAGATAGAAGGATAAAAACACCCTACAATTCATAGGAATCGATCGTGTATTTCTTGGATTCACTTTTAGTAAAACTTCAGCTGTGATATCATTTGTCTCAAATTTTGGCAAATGAAAATTCATGTGTATATATATATTTATATCATCGTAGATTATCTCAAAATTTTAGGGACAGCATCGATACGAAACACCCATTTAGTTGTTTTAAACATGCGTGACATCAAATTACAAAGCTTCCGGAAAACCACATATGAACATAAACAATAAATCGCTTTCCGAAGAAAATTATTTTTGAGGAATAAAAACCAAATGAAAAAATGAAATGATAAACCAACCGATAATCAAATCTATACTGTATAAGGCAAATCCTAAAACAACCGCTGAAAGTCACAGAACTAGAAGCTATCACGGCAGTAAATCTTATCGCCAAGCTAACACTGAGGTCAGTTACTTTTCTTGATTTGACGAAGAACAATTTTGTCATATTTATGAGTTTTATGAACATCACCTCTGTGCTTCTACTCCAAATATAAATGATCCGGTTAAACTGGTTAACTGGAAATTCCAGAGATATTTGAACTTGCGCTCTATTCACCGAAGGGAATTTTAAGATTCGAAAAACGGGATTGCTCTAACTTCCTGAAAGCGTCATATTCTTGGATAGAAAATTGGAAAACTTCACTATAATCGTAAAAAAATTCGAAGCGACTTTTACGACCTCTTGGAAGTACGCCGATGCTATTACGTTTATTTTGATTATAACTTTATGACCATCGTTCAGGGCCCTTCGAATTGACCTCTTTTCAAAACGAACTCCGCATTCAGAACCTCATTCATTCAGCGATTATTTTATGGCATATTACAAGCAACATATTTTCAGTCGCCCTACTGCTGCAGCAACGAGAATGTGTGACATGTCGCAAGAACGGTTAAGCAGAACTGTCGAAAATTTCTCAAGACGGGGACCACCATCTAAGAGGGAGGAAATAAATGTTATTTAGGCTAAAAAGGAACATGCTCTAGAAACCTGGATTATTCCCCTTCATAAAGAGGTTTTGAGGAATTCATTTCAGTGTGGCGGATTATTTTATTTCCCGCAGTTATTCTGCTGCGTTTTCTAATATGTTTACAACAAATACAAAAAGTTTTATGAGGTTTACAATGTATAGAATATGAATATCTAAATATGTACCCTCTGAGCTGGCTTCTAGAGTGCAGAAAGCGTGCATGTAGTATACACTGTACTGTATACTATAACTCTATTTCTTATATTATATTATTAATCTTTCTCTCTCGCTGATTGCGGAGGAAAACTAATTTCCTTTCAATTGAGGTGATCTTCTCAATGTTGAGAATAAGGTTAATTTTATTAATCGTGAGTTTCTTTGTCACTTTTCTAAGGAAAACCACGAAGATTACGTCGAATTAGTCACCTTAGAAGTTCTCTGATCATTGCTACCGAAACTTTCTTAGGCCTCCAGGTAGCCATTTGGGTAACGCGTTCGCCTTCGGTGAAAGAGGGTCCGGGTACGATTCCCGGTGAGGGCTCATGTGCGAAATGACCTTAGCTGTCGAAGCCCTTTTAAATTACTATTATGTATGTACGAAACTTTTTCCATTTATATCAATGGGAAACAGAAATTTAGAAAATCTCATTTTAGATAAAAATGAAATTTCGCCAATCCGTGAAAACGGAAAGCCAGATACTCGGAGATCCAATCTAACGCCTTAAGAAATATCGTTAAATCTTACCCATGGAATTCCGGTGGTGCATGGATAATCTCTCCGTGCTCAAACACCCCCACTTTACGCCACCGAACGTTTTCCACGCAGCGTGCTAACGAATTCGTGAATTGCCAGGTAGCGGTACTGCCCGCCACGGAAATGCCAGACCCTCAATTTCACTCCCGTGAAGAAGTGGACCACTATCTCCCTTTTCAGCTTTCCCGTTGACCCCGCCACTCTATAACCGCACACACCCATCATTAACCTCTTGACCTGCGTCTGCATGCCTTATAATTTGATCTCGGAGAAAGACGAGAGCCCCTGCCTCCGGGTTTAGATAAAGGCGGTCTCACCCATTCGGAGAGAACCAATAACATTGATTCTGCGTTCAGAAGGAGCTCTTCTCGCAATTTACCTCCTTAGAGTTACCATATCAGGCTTATTTTGTTTACGTCGCTTAAATCGCTATATTACCCCTGAAGGTGTCATTAACTCGTAAGCTTACCTATCGCATTCGTAGGAAAGATATTATTTTATATTATTATATTTTTGTCTCAATGGAGGAGGAAATAAGTTTCAAGTCGCACCTATGCGTTACAGGAGCTAAATGGAGAAATAAGTGAGAAGCGACCGAAGAGTTTGCTAAACCAGGATTGGTACCTAGAGGTGATGCATCCCAGACGGGGTCTAAGTCTATAATGCACTCGCCTAATATTCTTTAAGAGAGCGGAATGTTTGCATTCCAGATAAAACTAACGCTATAAATGTATGGGAAAATGTACCGAAACGAAAGATAACTGCAGTAAAACTGTATCTTGTCAATCAAAGGCTAACGTTAATAATGACATATTTAGACTATACACATGTATGAATAGTTTTCTGGCAATGCAACTTACGGAAATTCGGGGAGAAAAATAAAATATCTTTGAGTAATAAAATATAAAACAGAACACTCTCCAAGCATCGACTGCTATCTATTGATGCCTAGTCAGAGGAATTATAATGATTCAAAGAGTTCAAAAGGCAGCTTAATAAGTCAATCAAGTACGAAGTTAATTTGCGGTGGAAATAAGTTAATTGAATTAACCGATAGGAAAACATGATAATTAAATACAACTTGTTTCAATTTTCACGGAAAGCAACAATACGTAATTCTTTATCAAAACTCTTTATCATCACTAAGTAAGACCATTACTGATACCAGTGATACATATAGCCAAGAGTTTCCTCCTTTCCACGGAATTTGGGTCTAATCACGACAATGGGAAGGCATCGATTCAATGATAACCTTTTCCTCGCTTCTCTACTAAAACCTCTCTCTCTCTATCTCTCTGGATTGCCGTTAAAATTCAACGGTATAGTAGAAAAAATCTCTTTTCTTCAGCCTCTTACCACCTCCACATGTCCGTATCTAATTTGCTCCGTATGTAACGCAATCCGCGTCCACCAGCCGGAAATCGAAGCATTTCGTGCCTGGCGGATTGCCAACCATCCCCTCTCTCTCCGGCGCCCATTCTTAAGACCGCCTCCACTTCTTTTGGTACGTGATGAGCTCCGACAGTTGTGGGTGTCGGGAGAAAAGTTTTAGGGCCATCGTTGAGAGAGTAGGAGGAGAAGGGGTTGAGGAAGGGTTAAACTGGAGGTGAAGTGGATTGACCGCGTGGAAATCTCCGGGGTCATTCAAGGAAGGTACATACTCAATGGGGTGCTATTCAAGGAATGATTTTATACCTACGACCCACTTGAAATGGCTCTTCTTTAGATTGCCGACGCAATGACGTTTTTGTGATATCACTGCAGATACCAGAAATACTAAATAATTTCTGTATAATTCATTTCCCAGCGATCTCAGACGCATTTAGGAAGTATTTTAGGAATCGGACGCAAAGCCAGATTTTGCCTTGGGGGAGAGAATGTTCAGTAGAAACATATGTGGTCGTATACGATTATTTAAGAACATATCGAAAGAAAGGTAATATTATTTGTTTCAATAGTTATTAAAGGGGAGCGCAAATAACCTAGCGGTTGAGGCGCCTTAACCCAACCACTACTACTATTAAAGGGAAATGTTTTATAGATCTTCGCCATTAACACTGGTCGCTATCTTATGAATGCCTGTAAAATAACTGGCAGTCGTTACGTTGAATCATAGATGAACTTTCTCAGACACTCCTAATAACACCTGAGAAATATATTAAGTTTTTTACCTAACACGATATGCATGAAACAAAAAGATCAATATCGCTAGTGCTTACCAGACTTTGTTTTCAAGCTTCATTATCCGGCATCTCTCGAGATTTTCGAAATCCGTAAACCCCCGTGGGATGCCTTGATGGGGGCATGGGGACACAAAAAGGACAGCAAAGGAGCAAGGCACAAGACGGAAGTGTTGGGATACACGTGGGACGAAAATGGAAAGAATGGGATTGTCGTAATTTAAGCGCGCGATTCTTTGGGCGTTTTCCATTCGGGATGTACTTTGAATTCGAACGATCGTCGAGTTGCGGAGGATATGAGGAGAGGTGTTGGCACGCCCGAAAAAAATATCGCCCAAACAAACACACAAATATTAACACCAATGATTCCTGTTCCACGTCTGCCGCGTTTTCAATGACTTGTGGGCGATTTCGATTTGCTAAGCACGAATCGGGTACAATTAATGTTCGAGAAGAATTGAAACTGACGGTTGAGCAGTCGTAAATAGAGCCCAAGATTCTATCCATTCATCACAGTAATAAATACACTCAGAGGCACTTGATGAAGAATTCTGAGGGTTCAAAATAATTCGCTCTCTGATGATTCTACGTTTGAGTTACGAGGTTTGCGAAGGAGTACATTTGTTTATGCGTTTTTTCCACCGGAACGTATTTGAACATCGCTAATGGTGTAAACCGTTATTTTTCAGGGAAAAAGAAATAATCGCGATGGGAGCTCCGGCTAAGAAATTTCCACCAGGAAGTTAATCTCTTGCCAGCTCACAATACGAGTCATTTTTTTCGGCCCGGTTTGATATACCGACCTAGATCGCTATAAAGTTAGAGAATGAAAGGCAGCTAAATTGCTTGGAACCGCGGTCTAACTGAAGATCGTTGACTCTTAAAGATCTACGGAGAAGCGCGTGGGTAGCTGGAAAAGTTTTATTTCTTTATATCATGCGTATAGAGGGTTAAGAATGTTTAAGATGCTCCGTTTGTATCGAAATGAAAATTGTAACGATTTATTTCCCGTAGTAAATCTGGTTTGTTTGCTCCTGAATTGGAAATGGCGAACGTTACGAATTTCGAACACTCGTAATTTCGAAGTTAACTCGTTCATGAGACTACATTTGGTTACTTTAAACAACGCAACCATTTCTGTTGTTTACCAACCATCTGGTTTGAAGCGTAGTTTCCAGCGAGATAAAATCCTCTCTAAGATGCGCTCGACTTATCGTTCGGATAATCGATAGCTCGTGGGTGCATAACGCAGCCGTTACCGTAGGGGAAAATTTCAAGATCGGGCGATTGAAAAATGAAGGTGTATCTCGCGAGGAATCGGGAGGAATACGAAGAGAAAGGAGAAGTCTCCGCGAACACCGAGGCATTCTTATTTTTCGACGAAGAAGCGTGTTTTCGCCTTAAACGGAACTATAAACGACCAGAGCCAAGAAGCAGAATCCCTTTCTCGGGAGACAGATGCACTGTAAAGACATTTGAGTCGTATAATCTTGTGAGGAAAATGGGGAAATGCATCGAGAAGAGGCAGCCGTGCTACTCTCCGGAAGATTAGAGAAATGAATGCATGGAGAGCGAAGGGGAGGAGTGAACTTGAATCCATGGATGTTAGAAGTTGAGGCATAGAGAGTTCGAGATGGAAATCATCAGAATGGAAATGTTTAAAGTAACGTGAGAGAGGAGAAAATGAAAGATCAGGACGAAGACAAAATATAATGATAAGGCGGAAGCGAATGCTCAATCACAATGAGAGATGTAGTAATATAAGGAGAATTTCGTCCTGATATAGTAAGCAAAGCAGTCGTCAATAATAAGTTTAATGATAATGAAGTAAGAAAGAGGAAAATCAAAGGAATGTGTAGAGGGTATAATGAAAATGAAGACGAGAAACTTTATAAAAATATTTTATTCTACAATTGGTATTAAAAGTTGATGCGGGAGATCGGGAAAGGTAAAGAAAATTTGGAAAAGGTAAAAGATGAGACATTTAGATTTATTGAAAGGTTAGAGAGATAAAAGAACTGATTCAAAGACGGAATGACGCAATATAGAAGTATGAAAATACCGTGCTAAAAGATGTAGAAAGAAAAAATGTTACATGTTGATCACCGTCACAAAGTTACGCAGGAATGTTACCTCAACCATGGTTAAGCTTACTCTTTGCCTCAACAAAACTCACTTTGGAAAGGTTCACCCCTCATCCACTTGATTGTTAACGCCATCTTACGAAGCTATTCTCTCTGGCATGCTGTTCCCTAACTTTACCACCCTTTACAGAATTGTTTGTTTCTTCATTACTCTCTTTATACAAGTGATTTAATATGTTGCACAATCGACTGTTGTGTTTTGTTATTTTTATTTTGCGGAAAGGGACTTTATAGTAACAGTTATATCCAAGCGCTTACATATAGACACTATCAGATTCTTCGAAAAAATCAAAGCGTTTACATCTACGGTGCGATTTCCTTTGAAACAGAAAGTCTACAGAAGAACTTACAACATTCCCAGAGTTCGATACGGACGTACTCTCAGGAGGAGGAAATATCAGAATCACGAACAATATATATCGTTGGATAGGAAGTGATGATCGTTACAAATTAACAGGTGGTGCTCGGAGGCAGTTCATAGAGAACTGATAGAATCGTAAGGTGGAGAGAGGTCGGAAGGATGGGGGATAAGGAGAGAGCCGATAAAGCGGTGGGCGGGAGGGCGAGGCGGCGAAAGGATCCGAGACGGGCGGAGGCACGCGCCCCATCGACCTCAGCACTAGCCACACTCCCGCTCGCCTTCTGGCACACGCGCTGGAGATGGGGAAATAATATTTGCGGCAATTTGCCTTTCCCGAGCCAGAAAAATCCTCGATGGTGAAAACGTGCATTCGGAGGAACGTGACAAGTCTGAATCGAGGTCGTAAAACATGGAGGATTTCACAAAAAAAAATCCCTTCGATCGGTTTGCAAGAATGGTTCATTGGCTGAGATCGGATCGGAAATCTGGACGAAATCTCTGCCTTACGGAGCCGTTTCGCAAGAGGCACTTGTGAAATAACTTCATCCGCCACTCGGATTGAAAATGGGCATTTTTACGATAAAGATCGAATCTATAAGTCGATATTCATAAATCGGACCTGATTCTTATCTTCCTACTCTGATTTCTCCTTCCGTCTATGTTAGCAGTTTACTTCATCAGTTTAACTACTCAGTGTGTAAATAGTTTATTTTTGATCAAGATATCTTTTGTCAAAATATTGAGAATCGGCTGTAAAAGACTTTCTACTTTTCTATAAGTACATCAAAAGGGTATCTTTACTTCGTTAGTAACATTAGTAGCCTTAAATGCTCGTCATAATTTGTTAAATACTTCGAAATACAGTGAAACAAAAATTTCAGAACTATTCTGAGAACGGATAATTCCTGAATATTACTGAATATTACTGAATGCTGAATATTGCAGTAAAACGTTCTTTTATATTGAAAGGCTGAGAGAAAGGCTGAGAGCGGACGGAAAAATCATATAAGTTTCGGATAGCACGTTCTCCTTTGGTGTGGTCCCGGGTTCAATTCCAGGTGGGGACCCATTTGTTAGAAGTGACCTTAGTTCAAAGCACTTTTGGCAATACTACTACTACCATATATTAGTTCAGCATTTGGTCGTGCAGCGATGAAAGCTCTGGAGCAATAATATATTGTACGTAGCTTTAGGTATCGTATTATGCTACTCAAAAAGTCCTCACGACTTAAAACTGGAAAGGATTCTGATAGTAATTCTAGCATGAGAACTCAGTATTCAATTAAGTCGCAACTAATGAAATTAAATACCTTTATCTAACATATCATCGTATTAAGCTCGTAAGTAAATACTGACCATGTAAATATATCAGAATTAAGTAAATGCTACATAATTTAGCTGCATACACGACGGTAGTAAAAATAAAAAAATATCTATAACAAGTGTTTGGATCCGGGCCAAGGATGCCTCCACTACGCCCTTTCCACGGGCGAGACGCAGGCTGGAAAGTCTAAGGAAACGGTAAAGTTTTTTGATAATTCCGGTACTTGTGGAGGGTAAGAGGCAATGTAGACTCCTTACAGTTATAATAGAAAGATGGTTTCTTGGGTAAAACAAGGAATGGAGCGGGAAGAAGAGGTTAGGCCCCGTGGGGGGCGGTACTTGGGAATCGTGATCCAATTTACGCTCACTCGTGCGACCGCGGCGAACCCAAGGGGTTGTCGTGACGACATCCAAGTCTCGGAGCCAAAGAAAAGTTAGGAAGAAGAAGACGGGGAAGAGGGGATGGAAGAAATGAGAGAAGGATGGAAGAGGAGATGGATGAGAGAGTGAAAATAAAATTGCATAAGGTGAAGATGGAGTGATCGATCGAGTGGAGAAAAGCAAGAAAAGAGATTTCGTATCGCTTGAAAAAGAACGTCTGGCATGGTAAAAGCGGGTTGCTGTGAAACATATTCCACGTTCGAGTTAAGGTATTAATTAAGTAAATACGCTCATCTGAATTTTCAATCCCTTATTTAGTTCATTTAGTTCTGTTGGCTTATATTAACCATTAAGTAGTCGCTTCGGGTGACCCAAATGAAATGTCGTTAGAGAAAATTTCGTTTGTAGTTTTAGTACGAAAAAATATATAAATGTTATCTTTTTATCTATTCTCATAAAAATTCGGTGGAGTCAACATTGATGAAAATGTATGCAGCATATTTAAACATAAGTTATGACAGGATGCGGGTGTTTGCGTAATTGTAAATTCAAAGAGTTACAAATAGAGATGTGTCATTGAGAATGCTGTTTTTGATTCACCCCAAGTTCCAAGTTGTTTTCACCATTCACTATTATTTTTTAATATTTAGATAACTATAAAAAATTTTATTATTGTACTGTATGTCTATTTAGTTCGTATTCATCTTAAAGAACTCTAATCCTAAATTACTCGTTGTTTACCAGAAATTTTGCTGTAAAATTTATCTTTTTTATATTTCATAAATTGTTTGAGTTGAGTATTAATTTTCATGATCTGCATTAGGATAATCACGTCAAAAAGCGATGTTAAGTCTCGGATGAATATCAACCGACAAGACTACATTATGTCGTGTTAACCACATGTCAAATGACTACTTAACATAAGAACCACGTGGGCTGGAAGGATTAACAAGGAAAAGTAAACAAAATGGTAGGTCATGATGGATAACAACCTAGAACAATTAAATACGTGAAATGGTTTGAATATATAGTTGACAGGACACATCCTCTGTTACAAATCATGATGCAAAGAAGAGAGCAGACGAAAGAAAGGATTCGAAAGAAAGAAAAGAACTTGGATAAGAGATATGAGAGATTAGGCAACTTGGAAACTGAAGCACTATATCAGAATGAGGGTAAAGATTCTTTCAAATAAGTGGCCTCCAACCTGCGATGATAGCAAATAAAGAAGGAAAAAAAGTTCTGAAAACATTGGAGTTTTTTCATAAACGAGATGTGAACGATTTGCTAACTGGATGCAATCGTTTCATCATGAATTTTCATTTTCTCTCTATCCGCTTCTATACCAATTCTCTGTAGAATAAATAAATCTTAATCTGTTACCTGATTTACAATCGAGCCTTATAGCTATGTCTAATAAACAACTGATGACTCTCCTGCTCACATAAAGGAAACTTAATTACACTTTTTTGTTCTCCCCATAATTATCACATCATGGAAGATCATCAGTAATGAGATTGCCCGTGAGTCTTAATACCTCATCGATTTCTTTTAAGTGGGCTCAAATTCTTTTAAGAGGGTTAATTATTTGGCAAATCATCTTTATTGGAGGTTTTCCTGTAGTAGATGTGAAGATTTCCGTCATGATCGATGGTGGAATGAGAGAAAAAATTCTCAAGCCACGATAATTATAATGAAATTAACCGAATTTATGGCAGACTATTTTTAATATTGATTCGAGAAATCTAGGAACTTTATTACGGCATGTTCATTATTATATAATTCCGGAACGAAATGTGAATCAATTAATAAAAATTATAATATATCCCTTACTTTTAATTAGTGAATGAAGAATCAACCACGTATACTTGGGAGGACGTAAATGTTGAAACATATTTTTCGTTTGAAAGTGTTCGATGAGTTCCCACGACCCATTTACGAGAATATTGGGTGCGAATGGTGACGTAAGTCGAAGAAATTGTTAGTTAGGGAAAGAGAATTAGCTTTAAAACATAGGGAGACGCCTATAAGGGAATATAGAGAAAATGATAGTATAGGGATAAAATAATTATATAGGGAAACGCAAAATAAGTCGACTCGTATGAAACGAATCCCCGCCACGAAATGTATATCTCAACATTGTATATTCTGTGTTGATTTGTTGATATGATACAAAAGAAAAATACTATTCTTATGGGAGCCAACCTTTTCTATTGGTAATGATAGAAGCCTTACTGAAAAACAAATATTATTTGTAAAGGAATTTCTGAAAAAAATATCCTTCAATTCTCATTCAAAGAATTGTTAAGGTTCTTCTATTTTTTTGTTAATTGTCTTCAGTTATAGCAATGTTGAGAGTAATGGTATTGCAGTAAATGAATGATTGGCATTATAACTATGGTTTCAACACAAACTTATGTGACGGGGAAAAAGTTCTTCCTTTCCTCTCCTGTTAGATGGAGTCCTACCACAAAGTTGAGCCTGAAGTAATTGATGGTAATATGGTGAATAATAGTTGCTGTTAATAGATGATGAGTGGATATCTTTGTGGAGAAAGAAGTCTGAAAGGACAAAATAATGTTGCATAGTGTAAAAGAAGTCACTTTTTGCTTTTTTATTATCATATATATAATATGCATCATGAACATACAGACGTACATGTATCCGATGGCATCCTCTGACTTTCTTAATGAGAGTTTCTTTGAGATGTTCGCGGTATATTCCATCGATACTGGGAGTGAAATAAAGGGAGAAGAGAGTTTTGAAATCCTTCTTATTTCCATCCTCCGGGGAATGTGGAGACGCAGAACTTTCGGAAAGAAAGGTTTAGGCAATGAGAATGAGATAGGGGAAAGGGGGGAGGGGATCGTGGAGGCGGACCTCTTTAAGGGACTTCGATGGGGAGGGAGAGATGGTAACTGGCGGAATGTTGTTTATGTGCAGAGCCTAAGGGATGAAAAGGAGGAGGGCTGTGTGGGGACGGAAAAGGGTGGAAGGAGCACCCCGAAGGCACTGGAAAGAAGGGTTGGGCCAGAGTGTGGGTGTCGGAGCAAAAGAAGAAACTGACGATGAAGACGGTTACCAAGAAACTTATTTTCTCTCTCCCCTTTCTTTTGTGTAGTATATTTATTTCAGATCCGTATACGCTGCCCAAGAACGCAATATGGAGGTCGAAAGTCGCTTAAGATATAATGGCAGTCGGCATTGCATTCCATATCTTCGGAACATTATGGTGGGTTCGCAAATGCGCAGATTTCTCCAGGAAAGGATAATTCAATAAACGTTTTCGGAGAACGTGCCAGCGCAGACTTTCTTCATTCAGTCTCGAATTTATCGCGATGTGCGTTAAAATGAACGAGGAGACCCTTCGGACTGCTCACGCGATGTGCACGGTCTTCGTATGACGAAAATACACGCTAAATGATGACGATACCTCGAAGACGGACGTCCATAAATATTTTCCTCCTGGAGATTTCTTTAATATTTACGACCATCCCAGAAAAGTGCATCGGAATTCAGAATTTTCTATATTAGGTGTTTCTTGGAAGGACTTCCCTTGGGTTCTTGCTCACGATGTAATTAAAATTCATATCTACGTTAAGAACTCGGTTATACTTCATCATTGAAACAGCAAGAAATATCAGTTATAATACTGATGATGCGATAAAAATCACAAATAGGGTTCTGTTTAAAAGTGGAAGTCATATATATAAATCACTATCGCATACGCCCCATTCTTGCGTAATAATATTATTTAAATAGATTTCTAATCTGATGCATAACAAGCAAATTAATGGATAAGAAATCTCCTGTACAAATACTCTAATAACTTTAATTAAATGTCTACAGCAAATAATTTGTGTGGGCACAATATGTAAAAAACTTACTGAACATTTATTCTTAAGATAATTCTTCCATATCCGTAATGATTACAGGTATACGAATTAATTAGGCAAGTGCGATTATTTATCGCTTACTCTGAGACAGAGGTTTTTTGGAACGATCCGTCAGTGTTCGAGGAATGTTCTGTCGTTCACGATAATTATCGTCTGAGACACTGATTGTTCGTCATCTAGTTATAAGCTCTAGTTCAAATTTCGCCAAATGAGTATCCACGTCCTATCTGATAAAGACGTTAGCGAGATGAAGAAAAAGACAGCACCCCAGTAAATTGATTGTGTGGCTACCGCCGCGGTTAAAAGGATGAACGTGTGGCAACAAAGAATAGCACGAGAAGAAGCCTCCATAATGGGCGCAGAGTTTAATGGGAAACTTAAGGAGGTAACAAGAGTTAGCTGCGTGGGTGTACTGGACGTGAAGAGTGGGAGCGGAGAGAGGGTCTCAACTACCGTGAGACGAAAGGTAAAGAAGCGGAGGCTGGGAAAAATGGCGGGTTTTGTCTTCGTGTGAAAGGTCAATACATCATTTTTAACCTTTGCCCTCCCGTTTATTTTAACGCCGAAAAAAAACTTCGTTTCTTTCACGGGAGCTAGATAAGGGGCATTTTAGAAGGGTGTATTTTACAGCGGTTGCATCTGACATTTAAAACGCGGATGCAGTTAGTGTTCGATCTCCAAGGTTTTTTGTCCACGGGACCAGATTGTTGCTCTCACAAAGAAATCCTCGCGACTCGTTCGAACTTTCCTCTGTGATGATTGGTCGCTTGTGAAATGATTGGATGCCTAGGAGAGGAACGGACTTTTAGTGATTTTCCTGCGGGCACTGGAAAAGTGCGTGGCCTAATCCATCACGCGAGGGGCTGATGGAAATTTACTCCGATGGATGGGCTCTCTTAATCAGAAAAACAGGGATTAAGATAGGAGTATAAGTCAATCTTAAAACCTTGTCATTAAAACATCAATCTTGACGTGTGGTACTCTCTGACTGAAATTAACTCTTGGGCAAGAAATGGAAATAAGAGGTTTGAGTGATCGTGGCAATGTTGTGAAAAGTCCGAGTAAGATGAATTTTTCCGTTACTTTTGTTACTTCTGTCCATGACTGCATCGGCGTGGTTATAAGGAATAATATAGGGATGGATACTGCTAAATTGGATAAACTGAAGGAAGTCTTATGGTACTGGTATTGAATGCAGCAATTGTAGGATGCACAGGTAAGATAAAGTATAAGAGTAAAATTCCCTCGTCGACCTTCGAGGGCTTCCTTCTATTTTAGTGTCGATAGTGGCCTTTTCTCGTTTACTAATACCATGAATGAATACTTGTCAAGTTATATTAGAATCTACTCCTGTTGGAAGAAGTGGCACACCAAATTAAAATCGATAACTATAGCTGATTACGAGCTATCGTACATAATTTAATTTTAATTCGATTTTTATCTGACGGAAATGATTTATTTTAGGCAAAATAATAGTCAAAATGTGAATAAGCGTAATTCCTCAACAGCACATAAACAGTATGACTGTACAGAGTAATTTTCAGTTTTTTTATCGCACGAAGCTCGGCAAATACGTTTTTATTGCTGACGACAAATATTTCCAATTTTATCCAAACACCTCCTTTTAGCCTCTTTCAAAATCAATCATCTGAGCAATGAGCGTATTTTTACTTTTATAATTCGTGATAGTGTTCGGGAATGCATCCAATTAAAATTATATTAATGTCATAGAGGAATTAAATATCTTTAACGACTTGGATATAAATCTAGGGATAACTGAACAAGTTGAATTCTTTTGAAAAAGATGGATTCATCTTTACAAGATGGATTCTTTTGAAGGAGGATGGTTTGTTTCCGGAATGCTCATAAGGTTTTTCTTAGAAATCAGTAATCTGGAACATCCCGTTCGTCTCCAAAAACGAGATCCATCTGCCGACATACGGATTGTGAAGTTTATTGAACCTCTAATCTAAATCTTACACTAATTCTAAATCAATTACAAATTCAAATCCTTCACAATTTTTGAATTCGCATGCAATCAAACTCTATGCACCTCATAAATGGGTGTCAGTATTTCACTAACTCGGATGTGGGGAAGAATCCGTGCTTTTTACTTCCCTAAGCTGCGCACACCCTCGAATGCAAGAGAAGCTGAGCACGATTCCGCAATTTCACATTCACGTCGCCTCCTCACGAAACGCACAATTCCAGATCGAACGCTCGGATATCGATTGATGCCCGACTCCTCCATCGATGTTCCGCTCCGAGAGAAGACCTTTTTCTCCGCTAAAAGAGCATGAAATGTAATGCGGACAACCTGTTGCAGGCGTTTCTCTGGGAGACAACACACGTCGGGAATCTCTTTCCCTTTCGGAGAGAAAATAAAAGCTCTTCCCAGCGCTGGCGTACCCTTTTTGACTACGGGAAAATGCGTGTGAAAGACGTTTCGTTGACTCCCATTTTCCTCCGCGGAGGATATTGGACGCGGTGGAACTTGGAACATTTTTCTTTCCGCTCGTGGATCCGCAGATTAATTGGGCACGAGTTTTTTGGCATCCCACAAATCGTATTTTACCCATCCGGCGTTTCTATTCTTCCTTTTTATTCCGCTCTTTTTACGGTGTTTTATTTTCTGGATTTTTTGAGATTCTTGGGCGGGTCTGTTCGGGTCATGGATCCACTTGACTAGACCTGTCGAAATCCTATCTCCTTCCTCCCTCCCACTTTTACCCCCTCTAAACCAATGGAGTTTAATGGCCCGAAACGAAACGGGACTCTTCAACCACCCCCGCAGGAATCTCCCTCTAGACCCCCAACAAATCCACCACCATCCTCTTCCAATCCCTCCGGGTCCTCCCAGTACCTCTTCCTCTTTCTCTTTTTTAATCTTCTCCTAAGTGAGTATCCCCTTTCTTTCTCTATTTTGCCTTTTCTCTCCTTCTCCACCATTCTCTCCCAAGTACGCTTCTCTTACGGCATTTCTTGTTCTTTATTCCCTTCCGGCGAAAGACTACCAAGAGGTGAATAAGACAACAGAAATGATTTTGCATTACGGTTTCCTTGACTGAATTGGAATAACAACCTATATATCTCCCTCCAGAAATGTTGTTTACTGATTACCTGTTTACTGATGAAGCTAATGGTTAGACTTTGCATAATCATAAGGCGGTATGATGCGCAATATGAAAGTAGATCAGTAGAAGTGAAAGGAAGGAATGGTTATGTAAGGAGTATTCTATTAGAAAATAGCAACTCTGTGATAATGCCCACCGCGGTTATAATGGAGTGGTTAGCGTGCTAGCGTTCCAGTCCCTACGTCCCGTGGTTCGAGCCCCGGCTGATTGGTTTTTCTGGTTAAGGAGTAGTTGGCTGTGTTTGTCCGCGGTTACTGTTTACGTCTACCACTGTAATTGTCAAGTAGAGATGTTTGTGAGGGAATTGGGAAATAAATGGGCGTAGGCTTCCACATAGTTATCCAAACCTACACCAACCGTTTTAGAAAGTTGACTATTTGGCAAGAATTAGTACATAGCACAAAGTCAACAAACATTTGCGGGAAATATGCTTAATAATTTGTTAAATAACGTGCTAATTAAAATTCTCCGACATGCTTAATAACTCGGATATGGAACTTGATTATTGTTCTCTAAAAACACTCAGACCGTGTAAATTCTCTGTTGGAGATGGTGTCACAAAAGCATTACATCAAAAAGTAAAAAATTATACTGCAAAGCATTCATTGTAGAACGCCATACAGAATTAAAATATCTTTGCCGAAATTATCTTCCTTATAAAAGGGTAAAACAGCCCCGTACTTTTCCAATCAATTAAAAATCAATCCTGACTGACATAATAATAATACGAAAGTGTCCTAATTTTAGAAAATCCTAAATAAATGAGTTTCCTCTTTTATCCATGCACCTTCATCGAGGATTTAAAAGAAAGAGACATTATTAGTGAAAGTAGAAAGGTTTGTGAGTTAAAGTAGAAAGGAAGGGAACTATTTTGCGGTTAGAAAATTTCGTGGCTTGCTCAGAGCCGTTCGACGTTGACCAGAGATTAAGGCCACGGCCGAGGGATTTCCACCCGAATTCCCATAAGTTGGTAGCCCTGTTCCGAATATATATTGCTTTCGGGTAAATTGTCTCGATGAGGCGAGAAAGAAAGTCGTCTCACGCAGACACACCTCTTCTCTCTCTTTCCGTGCGATTGCTCTTGAAAACCAGTTCGCTTTTCTCTTCTCCTCCCATTTGAGAACCTTCCCCCCCTCCTTTTTAACGTCCATCTTTCGATAAGTCTCTCGGAGAAAAGGGAAAAAACCGTCTCCATCCGCGACATCTCTTTTTTCTTGCGGTCGCCAAGACTTTATGTCTCACAATCAGAAGGTCGCGGAGAGATCGAAGAGCGTGTCTCGAGACCGAGCGCGTTAGTCTCGAGACCGTTCCTTCATACTGAGAGAAAAGGAGTATCCTCCATCCTTACTTCACGTCCGTTCCTCTCCGATAATATCGCCGCCGGTGAGGAATACTTTGCCTTCTATTCCCGAGAATGAGAATTACTTTTTATTCGCTCCGTTCTTAATCTGCTCTCCTTGCGAAGGCGCGAAGAACTTACGAGCGTTGGCGGGGAAATGACGGTCGGGCTCTTAAATTATGATCTGTTGTTAGAGAAAGCAGATCTAGTTACTCGCGGTGTGGTCCCGTTGGGTGGAGGAGTTCAAGGTTGCAATGAATATCCCAGTGGTGAACGTTTAGTGTACTCGGATGCCCGAGGGTTGATTGATTCGAATCCCTCCTCTCTTTAGATGTGTCTTCGTGCGCGTTTTCGAGGAGGCTTTAAGACGGAGGGATTGTAATGTTTCGCGCGAAGTAACTGGTGCAATTGATTTATTCGTATCTTCATTCGCCCACACTAGAATTTCTGAAATTAGTTTATTTGGTGATGTATCAGTTAATGCACGGAACTTTGAATGCCTGGTTGAATTCCAAAGGGTGACTTCCCAAGTTTTCCTTCAAATCTTAACGATTCGATTTCCGATTCTAAGTCAAAGTTAGTGAGAAGATCTGTAAATACCAAGTAAATGAACGCAAATAAAATATTCGATTCGGCAATCTATACTACAGAGTCGGGTTGATTTCCCTCATTTTTCGTCGTAGAACCCATTTAAGGACACAAAGATAGATTTCCCTATCTAATAAAAAAATCTCTCGCAGATCGAAACTTCAGATTTACGGAAGACTGACTCTTGGCTAAAATGCAACCGGATAGACGAGAATGGTACACCAAAAGCCAATCATCAAACCCCGCCACCTTTTGAGAAGTTCAAGAATCCTCCAATTCCCTTCCGTGTGCCATTTCTTTAAAATTCATTATTACGATCTTGTCTTTCCATTCTCTTAAGTTCTGCCTTTTTCACTTCCCCAGAAATCCATCCCCGAGAGATCAGTCATACCAACCATTTTCGGCGGTAAGTAACGAGCCTCGTCGGATCCGTCATTAACTTCTTTAGTTTCGGCCAGAGGGGAAATGAACAAAATCAGAACAAGGCCCTCGAATCGAAAGTCGGAATCAAACCGTCAAACGTACAAAAACATCGCATGCCGTGCTTTCGTTTATCCCTGTTTCAAAACGCCTTTTATAGCTCGGAGGCGGAATGCGTCGAGGAAGTGGATGCGTGGGCGAGCCAGGTCGTGGAGGAGGCCGCAGGAGGGTGTCCTTCTCTCACCAAAGCGTCGGCCCCGCGGCCACTCACGACGACGCCGCCGCCCTCAAGCGAGCGCCGCATAAATTACACGCGAGCCCACCCCTCCTCCATTGGTCCATAACCTCAGCCCTCTTCACTGACAACACCCATACCCTCCCGTCGACCTCCCTCCTCCTTCCCCCGCTCATAACACGCTCGAGGGCACCAAACCGACCAACCTCCCGTACCACCTCATCCCGCCCAACCCATAAGCATCCCTCCCTCATCCAGTTCCTCCACCCATACCTTGCGGTCATCTCTCCTACGCTCCCTTTCTCTCTCCTTTTTTATTTCCTCCCTCTCCTCAGACTTTTGTCCTCCGACTCCATATTCTTATTTCCCCTTTGAGCGGCGGAACGTGCATTATGTGGTAAAATATCCCTTCCATAAATACATCTCGTCCGATTCTATTTCCTCCGCTTCGTCCTCATTCGCCTATTTCTAGAGCAATGCTTCCCAACCTTGCGTCTTCCGCGGTACACTTACGTGTTGACTCAAGCTTTGCGGAACCCCAAACCACTTCTAGACTAGTTTCATTCTAAATAAAACGGCAAAAGAAGAAAACAAAACACGAGTGTGGGATAACATATTTCAAATCCTTTATTTTCAGGTCGTATCAAACTACAAATATCTCGGAAAATGAAGCGCTTTCGCAATGTGAAATTAGCATTACGCAGCATGACACTGTACCGCGGAACTCCAATTGGGAAACTTTCCTAGAAGATGAATGTGATAGGGAATTGATCGGGAATCTGAGCTAAGATGTGCCGAGAGTGAGAAGTTCGAAAACATAAGGTTATAAACTACATTTACAGTATATAATTATAATAACTTATTTTAATTGTTGTAGTTAACAACATATAATTTTCGATTTTCAATTCCATTTCGCTCAGAGGATTTGGATTCCATTGATTTCTATAAAAACAGAAAGAGAATCAAACATATTTTAAAAAGAATTTCATAATTATATGACATGTATTTTTGTTGTCAATGATGTCAATGAGTTATATATCTAACGTTGCTTGCATATAATGGTTTCAAGTTGACCTGGATTTATGTCTTATAATTGATCACATCGTGATGAAAGTTGCAATCAAGTATCATCTCCGTGATATAGTCGTCATAGTCCACAACTTACACAATTTCCAGTCGACGGGTTATGTTTTCGATAAAATTTACTCAATTACGTCACTTATATTGACTATCCTATTTCGTATGGGAGAGTGAGAAAATATTTCAATATTTATGCAAATGAACAGCGTATGATATACGAAGAACTAGATGTGCCTTTCGTTCTTTAGCGATAACACGGATTTGCACTTACCGATCAACGGGGAAGGCTTGACAGTTCCATTCTGAAGTATATCGCTCACATCACAATGGGATGTTTTTTGTAGAAACTCCATGGCTTAGCCACTCCTTGAAGTGATGGAAAACGTCCGAGGACCAATCGGCAGCCATTAATCAACGAAGAAAAGAAGTGAATGAAAACCTTTCCTGCATTGACGACTCAATCCTATTACATCGCGGAAATAAATTTCCTAGCTAATAACTCTCCCATTTGGTGCAAACGTACACGGTGAATATATTCCATGAAGGATATTCTCAAGTAGTCAGGAGAGGAATGAATTAATTAGCATATTCAGTCAAATACTAATTGGAAGGCACTAAAAAAAGGGTTAGAGAACAGAGTAATGCTACTTCGAACGAGGTAGGAGAGAATATTATGAGAAGCAATGATGTGAAGCGAGAGGGCGGATGGTAATAATTCTGCCTCTGGATGGAACGGTAGGTGTCATACCGGACTATTTATTAAAGCGGATGTGAGGAAGGTAGATGGAAAGGAGAGAGAAGAAAACGATATTGTGCGGTAAAGAGGGTCTGATGCTCTATGGTTTGGAATGTGGATAGGTTACAGTTGAAGCACTGGGAAGGAATAGGGTGTGGATATGGAGCCTCGAGAGGAGAAGGCAAAAGAAAGAGGACAAATATGAGAAATTCATCAGCATTGGGGCAGTATCTTCGTATCGTATTAGGGTTAGACGTAAGAAGGGGTAAATTCTGAATCTCGCCGTTCAGTAAAGATGTTTTATTATTATTGTTATCATTATCTATGAGCTGTTCTCTTTCATCACACGATACTTAAAATAATGTTTCCATCGATTCAATTCCATTGAATTCGGATATTATCCTAGAGATAGAAAGGAGAGCAGATGCAGATACGCTGGAATTTTTATAAGGAAATTTAATTAATAACCATATGAATTTATAAAAAGATTGATTTGTTTGAAGGTTTGACCTAACTTAAAACATCATGCTTCTACCGGGGTTTTTATTCGCACGAATGCGCATATGTAATTTAATTTTTATAGAAATCAGTATTACCATATCAGTATTATCAGTATTAGTATTATTAATTTTGCTGCTAAATATCACGGAAATTTCACCAATCCTCTTCATAAAGTAACCCGTTTTAGTGCGGGAGAATATTTTTAATGAAGTGATAAAATTATGATTATGAGTAATCCTGGGCGAGAGAAGTCCGAAGTGTATCTGAATCAGATTAGTTCTTCAAATCTTTAATTTTTATCTATAACGCATAAAAACGGGATATTTTGGTCTCGGACGTAATTCACTTAAACTATCTCTGTCAATGTGATTCGAGCCCTTTTTCGGCTATGCGAGAACTATGTCACATGTTCTCTTCTGTTATGTCATTGAAATGCCCCCCGTAAAATTAGGGCTCGAATTTCACAACGTGGTGATTATTCGAGGGTAAACAAGAAGAGAGACACGCTTTCGACCCGGTTTTGATAGCAGACACACGAGGGACATAAATGTCACACTTTATGTTTCCTGTTCACTAAAATTGCTGTGTAAATAGAGGAGAAATCTCGACAGTTCTCGGTATTGCGTAATAATCAATTAATTTTAAATGCTATTATTTACTGCCAGGATGAGTTTCTCCGCGTAAAAGAATTTTTAAGGTATAATGCTCATGTGTAATAAGCAAGCAACATTTTATAGGCTTTTAAATTTAAAAGTATCACTGTATGAGATTGCAAGAAGAACCTCGTGTTACGAATCCTAAGCAGTAACAACAAGATTGAATCATTTTTACGATTCTTTTGCTCTACGACATTCATTCCATTTACTCTTACGTCTTCATTCTAATGTTTTTGATATTTTCTTCGTAATATCTACCGAAGAACACTACAGAAAAATTTTAATGGTGAAATAGAAGGTTCATTTGTAGCAGATTGGACAATTGAGCACAGATTGAGGTCGAATTTGTATTGCATCGTTTAATTCGTATCGAGCAAAGTTAGCTGTAAACGTTAAGGTATTAAGTTCATCAGTCGAGTGAGAGATGAAAAATATTATAGGTAGAAATGGATTATTTGGGTGAGATCATTGGCGAGATCAAGAAAAAATAAAACTAAAAGCTCTTACCTTTATTGTCATTTTTGATAAAGCGGTAGATGGCGGTTTTCTGGCTAGGGAATGGTTGAATTCTTCGATAAGAATAGTTATCAAAATGAATAATGGGGGTCATCTTTCTGTTTCATTAAAAAGTTATTATTATTATTCTTAATCCACTCATTATGTTCAGTATTTAAGAAGACTGCCACCTCTGTCATTATGGCTAAACTCTTAATAAATATAAAAAAGTATACCGCTTAGAAGTTACAGATAGTCTAAGTTCTATCAGTTATAATCTTCAACAGATGTCCCAAAGCAAAGCCTAAGATGGAAAGGTGAAGATGAGAGGTATTTCCTAAGTCCCAATTCCTCCCTCTCAAACCCATAATGTTCTCCTCGTCATTATCTACCACCTTTCCAAGTCCCTTTCAACCGATTCCCAGCTATTTTCTTTTTATCTATCCCACACCTTCTCCAACATACGTCACAGGTCTCGAGGTAGTGGTACCCCTCGAGGGTCACGACTCAATCCCAACACCACTGCAACTCGTATATGCAACCCTTCCATACAACTTTCCTTTGGTCTCCTGTATCCTCCTCACCCCCTCACCATTCTATCACACGTGCCCGCTCCTCTCATGCTTACATTTCTACCCATTTTCTTCTAGGTTCCCATGGCGAGCGCGGCGCCAGGATCTCCGCTTCCGATGTCACTCACCCCTTCCCCCGCTTTGCTCTTCGAACGGTCTCCGATGCCGCCTTCATTTGTCTTCCAAATCAAGCACTCGTGTTTCGCTCGATTCCTCATTTATCACCTAAAAGAGCTTGTCTCTTCCTCTTCTCCTCTCCCTGTGTCTCTCCTACCTCCCACAACTTCTCGGCGTGTTTCTGTTTTTATTTTTCTTCGCCGAGAAAGAGAGAGGAAAGCTTTGTTGGTGCTGTTGGTGGTCCGCGTTGGCAAGCGTGCGTGTGAGGGATTCACTTACCAGAGGAACTTAAAAAGGCACGCCTATTTAAACACGGTTGGAAATCCGAGGAATCTCTCCAACCTTCCCCTTGATAGGCCGATAAAGGCGATTTATTCGTCCGGTTGTTTTTTTCCATTTCCTTCGGAGGAGAGGCGTCTTTGATGTGTTTATCGGATTGAAATCTCAATCGCTTTCATCCGTGCAGAAGGGGGTTGCGACCTCATGGTTCCTGCGCCGTTTAATTATTCGCCCGCGAATCGGGCGATTTTTTCGTTCTGCCTCCACGATTATGGATCGTTTATTACTTTTCTGGAAAGTTGCAGCTCGTATATTTGCCGATCGATATTGAAAGTCGCAATTTATAGCATTATAATGATGTGGTACGCTTCCCTCTGATTTTGATGTTCCCCGTGTCTAACCATCCGAAACGATTGATGTGTCCTCTGGGCTTCTCTATTTTTGTTTTCTTAAAATATGTTAACGGTCTTTAGAATGCTATTCTAAGAAGTAGTACCTTGACCGATGGATATTAAGTTACACGCTATTGATATAAAATGATGGGCATTAAACTGTAATATAGGAAAACTACTTCTATTACCTATAATTAGTCAATATGTCATGAATTAATTATAATACCATTTGGCTCGATTATTACCACATGTAATTCTGAAATGACTAATAATCGTGAAACTGCATTCTAAAGCTTTTTCTTCATCTAACTTCGTAACCTTGTAATATCAGCTGTTGAAAATGTACCAGTTGAATTTATATTTTTCGGCTAAGTTGATTTTGGTCGTTCGAAAAACACGAGGTCGAGGCTGATTTTTTTCTCCACAAGGTCCAAAGTATTCACGATAACAGTTAAATCTAAGTTTATATCAACGACTAAACTTGCTGTATGCATATTCCTTTGAAGACTATCCTTAAGTTGGTGCATTTTATTTCAATTTTGCGAAATATTCCTTAGAACACGTCATCGTGAAAACCATCCTCTGCCGAGAAAATGGCGAGCGAAGCGGACTTCGATTAATGAGGATATTATCGGGTACTTCCACGTCGCGTCCACCGTTCATAAAGCATTCATTTTCTCATTTCAACCTCGGCCTCATCAAACGAATCGTAAAAGGCTTCCTCACACTAACGGTATAAACTGCCATTCATAAAATTCCAATTGACGCTCATTCGCACCGTCGACAAGAGAGCAAACAAACCACAAAAAGGGGTAGTCCGGTGCCGACGAAATGACTAATGATGATATCCCGAAAAACCCGATGGAAGTTTTTTTTTCGAAGGAGCGGGATGCCACTATGGAAAACCCGCCTCCCTCGCCTAAAACGGCATCATCCACCCCTTGAACATGCGATACGCTCGCAAGGTGAGAGGAATTCTCGCCTTCTCCGTAACCTTCGAGGAAAAGGCTTGACCTCTCTTTGTTGAACTCCATCCTTCCGGAAGACAAACTCGCGCATTCCTCCGCTGTATACATTACCTCCGTTAATTCCTTCCTTTTCCACCTGAGTGAAACCCTAGCTCTTCTCCATCTTTAGGCCTAGCGAATTCTCCTTCTCGCTTCTCCAACAGATACATCAAACGTTCCTCGTTCCCGCTCTTCCCCAGGCTCTCCTCTGACTCTAGCCGAAGAAATATTCCTCTTGAACCTTACCCCCATCGTAACGAGGTTGCTCAAGGAATCTTTTGGTTGCGCTGAAATCCCCATGTGCGCACGTCCGAGCGGAATCCATCCCTTTCCCCATTTCTCTGTCCATCCGATCTTCTTCTCTTCACCTTACCTCTGTTCCATCCCTTTTTGACCATTGCCTCCCTCACGCCAATTTCGTGCTCCGCGCTCTCATTTATAAGAAATACCTTTTCTTTTCTATTTTAGTTCTCGAATACCTGTCTTCTTCCTTTGCCCCCCCGAGCCAATTCGCCTCAATCCTCTTCTTCCTCAAGCCTTCCCACTCTCAGGTCCACCTCGCAAGCCTGAAGCTCACGGTTTCCCATAAATGCCGCGGTCATTTATCTTCTCCGCGTTTTTTCCCGACGTCGACCCATGCTTTTATAAAGAAACCATCCGGCTCATACCGCTCTGACAGCCTATCTCTATTTTATAAGAATACGTGTATGTGAAAATGTTTACCTTGGCAGAGATCTCCATTCATCACAGTTGAAGGCTATTGTTTAACTCATTAGTGATTGCGAATTTTCTCATAGTACGTCTAAAACGCTTGATCCTAGCTTGTCTATTATTTTAATTCTCGGCAGAAGAACTTTACGGATTTGAATGTACCGTAGGATTGCAAAGACTTCAAAATCAGTGTTTCCCATATCAAAACCGGACATATTCACCCGCTACGCTTCATAAATAGAAAACTATGGACATGAGAAACTGTGGAAGTGACGCCAATGCAGATTTTGAATTGCTTTAGAATCCCACCATAATAAAATAAAAAAAACTTTCTAATCTTTCTTAATGATAAAATAAAAAAAAACCTTTTTATAAGTATATATGTAACATGTGATATTTTATATGTAGCTAGTAGTTTCATCATTTCATCAGCAAGCCAGCATTATCATGTCAAGCATGATAATGCTGGCTTGCCGGTGAAACTAGTCGCTAAATATAAAATATTCTGTGGAAAATAACAAATTTTTATTTTATTTCATTAGTGATGGCCTTCCATGGGGTCTTGTCCTTATCATATTCATTATACTATATCCCACTATACCTCATTGATCTTTTAGCAGTCAATGACATCCTGCGATAAATTCAGTGGAAACAGCTTTAATCCAGTTCCTCAAAATTATTCCTTATGTTCTTCTGTCGCGGCATTTTTCGATTTTACATTATGGTTAAGTATCTAAAAATTATTCGATTTAATTACAGGATATGGGTGAAAACTACAGTAACGTTAGCTGAATAACAGGTTTCGCTCTAATAAAATTGTCAATTTGAATTTACAATCAATGGATTGAAACAATTTCTTCCTGTTTCTTTTCAACGATAGGTATAAAGCAAACTTTAAGTCTTTGAATTTATGAACGAACGCAAAGGGAGTAAAATCATCCGATTTTGAGGAATATGGTATGTTTTTAGCGAGAAAGTTTCATTATCTTCAGTAATCTCCCTCCTGCATTATTGAAATCATCTCTGACAACGCTGCTAACAGAGTATCTCGGTTGTCATAAGCCCTCCATCTTGGGAATATGATCATCTAGAGGAAGCGCCGGGGATAACCCCGCATTTCAGACCGCTCCCTCTCTTACACGCAGGCAACATGTCCTTCTGATGCACGAAGAGGATCATAATTTGTCTCTTTCTCGGTTATTTTCGCCGCCGACCCTGCGAGGTAGCAGGCCGGTGCGGAGCGGCTTTTTTCTGCGAAGAATACCATCTTAATACCCAACCACCCGCGCACTCTTAACGCTTTAGCGTCATGCGGAAGGCTCTCGGCGGATCTTTTCTCGACTAGGAGGATCTCATCAACGCTGATTGATTGACTTATCCGCGAAGGGAGCGATAAATAAAGATTTTTCCATCCTGGCTGAAGTCTCTTCTTCACAATGTTTACTCCCGGAATGAATTTTCATCGATGCTGAATGTCGCCGGTAGCGGACGCGAAATTGCGAGGATTTGTCACTGCGGGTTAACAGGTAGGCAAAATCCCGCTCCATTCAAGTGCCCACGACCTCGCAATATTTAATGCCTCGTTTGACGCGTTAATCTGTTTATTTACGAGGCGACTCGATTTTTTTCGCATGAATTACGGTCGTTCGGAAAGGAGACTTTTCGAATGCTCCGTCTCTCGAGAATCTTTCGTAAATTACATTTGCGTATCTAAATTATTTAACGGTAATTTATCTCTGCAGCACAAGACGTTTTGGATCCACAGTTTACTTTTCGCATATTTCCTTTGTTCGTCAGGACTTTGAAAACCTAATAAAGGCCAGGTTCATTTTCTGGAATTATACCCCAGGTATACCCCAAATACCCTTACTTCTTATTATTTTCCGCTGGATATTCATTACTGGAAATCTGCCCATTCATCATAAGGTTGTAGAATTCACCTAACATTTTGCGGTGCTAAACTGTCAACTTTTGGGCTGTGGCCTTGCATGTTACTACTGTTATATACCCGTGATTGTTTGTTTGAAGATGAGCTACGGAAGCTAATCGAAGAATCAATAGTTAATCGACATGGTCAAATAAAGTTTCTATAGGTTATACCTAATTTAAGTTTTTAAAAAACACCTCAAAAAGCTTCCTGAATATGTATAAATCTGCATAGCTCATTAATCTTATTCCGTAATTGCTTTAATCTCAGACAGAGTTCAGAAGTATGGGGTAAAAATTTAGATATATAAAAATGATTGAGAGAAAAATCTTCACTTTTTGAACTAATAAGTCTCATTATCATTGAGGGCTTTATCATTTGCTTGATCATTGGTATATCAATGGTGATAAGTATCATGATGATGTGCATGGGACTTTGGACTAATAAGTCTTTTTATGGAAGAAAGTATTATTGGAATGAATAATGATCAAGCACCCAGTTAATCGCCAGGAATGCAACCAACTCCAACATTCACCCTCGACTTTCGTATCCCTTTAGCTTCTACCACTTTGATGCCTTGAGCAGGTTTTTTTGGTGTTTATTTTCAGAGATTCAAGGGTGGAGATGGCGGGTGATAGGAAATGGGAGAGATCAAGACGAAGCTAGGGGGTGCGGTGTGGGTGTGGTCAGCGTTCATTTTTCGCCCACGCATCACAACCACTTTTCCCTGAGGGTTAGAACGTCCTCAGCCGTTCAACCCTTTGCCTCCCCCATCGTCTACATCCCCGCAGAAAAAGAAAGATGCCCCTCCCTCTCGAGGATAGCATTACAACAAGAGCATCACCATCCCCAACTGACCGCACATCCTTCTCCTCTCTTTTTCCATCTTCGTTTCCTTCCACTTCGCTCGAGTGACTGCTCTCCTTTTCCAAACCTCCATCACAAGCATTGGTTTTCACATGGGCCAGGGTCCAGTTCCGGAAAACAGTCCCTCGATACTTGCAAAAGAGCCACTCGAGTCGCTCGTTTTTTCGCCCTTTTCCTAGCCAATTCATCAGACACTATTTGGGCCATAGTAGGATGGCGGATTATTCTACAACATTTTTATTTCTCTCTCTAATTCTTTTCTCTTCTTATTTTGCCTACCTATACACTTAAGGGCTCAATTTTTTTCTCTTTTAGCTTAGACATCAAACAACTCAAATTTTACGAATAGATCGTAATAATGAATCTTGTCATAGTTAATCATTCATATTACATTATTTATATTATGTTTTCCTGCGTTAATCGCGTTTTCACACACAGATATCACTTTTTTGAAAAACAAAAACCATTGTTTTGATTATAATCTTGACACCTTCAAGACAAAACATCTTAGACACCTTCAAGATTTTCTGCTTACCAGAAAGAGTTACTATTAGTATTTATTTGTTAGTGATCCCTGACTTTCATTAAGGACCCAAACAATTTTGGATTCAATTCTCCACGTTCGTAGGAGCAACTAATGTTAGAGTTAAGGCCATAAAACTTTCATTTTTATCAGTAGTCTTCAACATATAATGTGTAAATGGCAATCAGATTCAAGGAGGGCTATAAACGATGGAACTCTTTGGAAGGTTAACAGAGATTAACATCTTATTTTCATAAATAAAATAATGCTGAAATATTACCGATGATGGCGGGAAAAATCAGCCTAGGAATTTGGAAATAAACCCTTTTCTTGTGTTATAATTCTTAAGGAGTAAATAGCTTAGTGTTTTGTTATGTTTTAAACTAAAACGTTTCTCTTTTTGAAAATTATTAATTTTTAATTACGAAAAACACGAAAGTACGGGTATTACAGCTACATGAAAGCTGTATCTAAATCGATGATTACGCGATGATAGCTGTGACAGACGTCTTGCTTCAGCTTTATTTCTTGTCACAAGAGATTACGCGAAGCCTTTTATTGTTTACCCAACTCCAAGGGGGGAAACTGCTACCAATCTAAATTCTTTCGGTCCCTAAAAACAAGTTAGCCTTCTTCATATGTAAGCCAGAGGCCAGCACCATGTGTGCCCAAAGGGAAGACCGGTAACGCTGGTTTTCATATTGACAGCCCTTCGGCATCTCCTTGGCAACGACGGGCCACCGCCCATGCATTTTGCCGTGTAGGTCACTCTTACGCCACGCCCGAAAATTCTCCTCTAGATTTGTCCGTTTCTCCTCATCCTACCCTGATTGTGGTAACTCTTTTGGTCCACTACTTTTCAGGTCTTGATGGTTTCATCGGAGTGGAAGTAGACATCGGGTATGCAAAATGCCTCCTCCAACTGTCGTCGTGGGTGTGTCGGTCGTTAAAGTCTCCAGCTATGAGGGTTATGCATGTGGGCTGTTTGCAAATATTATCCGCAGTTCTATAAGCATGAAATAAGATCGTTAACTACCGTATTAAGAGAAAATATATTGTGGTAATAGTTCCGCTCTCACCACAATTTTAGCATGGCATCCCATTATACTGAATATTTTGGAAACATTAAAATAATTTGTGAATCTAAAGGGTAAAATAACCGAAAGATTTATTATTTATATTTATTTGCTCTTTCCCGTGAAATAAAAGAGAAACTATATTAGAAATTTGTGTTAGAACAGCAGCTTTCAAACTATTTACTATGAGTTTACTTTTTTCAATCAACTTCACCTCTTCATTGCAATAAGCTGGAATAAACCGATTATTATAGAATTTATCATCTTTACTACTTCTGCTTGACTACTACTTTCTCTTGTAACGTAATTTTCCAATTTCCTAGCGTATTGAGTAGTATTGTTATTGTTCTGATTACTAATATAATTGGTTTTTTTGAACAATTTACTCTGAAATCTTATTGAAATTTGAAGATTTCCCGCAGACATCCCAGATGGTAAGAGGTAATGATGATGTCACATTCTTGGCCGTCACCATATTATCCTAGAACTGTGGGAAACATCCATAACTCAAGCATACACGGAGCCCTTTTAAGGTTTACCTAACATTAAAAATTTGTATCAAAGACTTATCCTCAACTCCTCAACATGGAGAATAGCTTATTATTCAGGAGATATTCTAGATTGTATATCATTGAATGTCAATGACCGTGTAATCAACTTATTGACGTGTTTGAGGAGGACAAAACCATAAATATGTCGGTCGCAAGAGGAAGAAGATCAAATCTTCAAAAGCGCGGATTCTTCAGTAGGGAGAGAGAATGATTGACTAATGAAGATATGTATCGCTACCCAGCAACACCGGCGGAGAAGTCGATTATTGACTTGGATGGATTCTCGATGGATGACCAACACTCTTTCCCCTCCCTCTCACTAAACTTTCACGTGGTGACACCGCGTTGTGAACGCCCACAACAACTACTCCACCCACTCACGAATCCACCTTCTTCTGGGATTGGTTAAAGGAAGAGCCCTTTTATTTTCGATGGGAAGAAGAATATACATCAAATCGAAGCGAGATAAAGGTATATTTGGCCCATGTTCAAGTGACAAGAGTTTAAAGAATGGACTACTCTCCTTGTCTCCTGTTTCATCCCCCTCAAGTAACATACACTATCTTACATTTCCGAAGGCGTTCGGACATAAAATAAAAGAGTAACTATATAAGTACGGTGTCTTTATACTTGCGTTAACTTTATTTCACCGAGTACTCAAGTACAACAGAATCGTTGTTTGAGCGATCTCGAGGAGATTTAATGGTGCCTGGAAGATTTCTAAGCACAATTTGAACCTCATGAATTATTGGGCATATCAATACAAAAATACCTCTGTTAACGAATATAATTCGCCTAAGAATTACATTCGTTAACTGAAATCTTCGCTGGCCGAAACGTTCTGTCATCGGGCGGCTCACTTCTCGCTCTCTTGAACATTAACGACCCATTTGGGTTAGTGGGTGTTCCCTATGTGATTCGTTGGAGATAAGATACTATTATGGCTCGATCCTCCATTTTTCTTGCTTTATATTAGCAAGCCCATCCACTAAAACATTCGTTAGAATCGATATTAGTTTGCCGAAAAACAGCGAAAAATATCTTCGTTAGACGAAAAATTAATTAGTAGGGTTACTCGTTATCCGAGGTATCAGTGTAGAAATATAGATAGTGGTACCTCAAATTACAAGCCGCTCTACATACGATCTTTTCGGCATAGGAACAATTTCCGTACTATATTCTGACCTCTAGATACGAAGTTAATTTCGAGACAGGAGCTGAAAATACAGAAACGTTATGGCGGAAAACTGGATTCGAGATACAAAATTTCGAGTTCCGAACTTTGAATAGGAACGAATAAAGTTCATAAGTCGTGGTATATTCGTGATAAATTGAATATCCTTAAAACATATTTCTGCATAACTATTTATTTTTTTCTGCTTTGTAAAAACGTAAAGAACTCACCCAAGTAAAGAAATTATATTGACCATATGGCTATTAAGCAGGCTTCCGTCACAACTTAATAAACAATTGCACTAATAAAGCGATGTATAAGGTATGACGAAGGAAATGACTTCATTAAGAAAGGTGGTTGAAATTCGGTAATGTTTATAGAGACTGTAGGCTTCAATATAATAGGCAATTTCGGCATAACGGTCTTCTGTATAAACCAAAATTTACGGCCAAAGTAAATTGGAAAACAGCGGCAGTCAACTTCTGCTATCTAAACGACCGCGGGATTCACCGCGATAATGAATTCGCTCGCAAACGATGAATTATAGTCCAGGTAACATCATTTACTTAATGTTTTAACTCGATTATACAAACTCCATAAAAACCATCACGACCAGCAGTGTTCCTCTGGGCAGGAGTATTTCTCCAATTAAAAGATCTTCCTATCTCGAGTAATTATCTCCAGGATTTTACGACAGAATAACAAATACTCTCACGACATCACTCTTGTAAAATGGCCGTATAAGTTGGAAACGTTATCCTCCAGTCGCTCTCTTAAGTCCCGGAGACATGGAGGAGAGTGGAAAGCGGAAAGGAATCGCCATGCTTACCTTCAACTGCACTCTCGAAACTTTTTCTCCTCATCCATATACAACTATTCCCAACCCCTTGGCTATCTCATTTCCCCTCTCCATTTCCAAACGCATAACAAAGTGATTTATCACCGCGACACGGGGGCGTTGAGTGGACAAGTTATAACGACGCAGTTTGCAGAACGGCCATTTACCCAGCTCTTTCTAGGGATTTATGGGTGGAGAGGGGGGCAGCGACCCCCAGAAGAGGGTCGGGGGTAGATGGCGGAGGTGGGGCTAATAATAGATGAGAAGAGGTGAGGGAGAGATATGGCACAGGTAAGGTTTTGAGGTGAGGAGATACGGGTTGTAATCGGTGGGATATGGCGGGACGACCGAGGATGGGCAAAGGAGGCAATAAGGATCATCTTCTTGAGAGTTCGCTTAGCAGTAAAAACTGCTGCGAACCGTGTTCGAAGAATATTACTCGGGCTTAGCGAGGCTGTAAGCTTTATTGGGAGGCTTAGCGGCAAGGAAAATCTGGCGGTCGCGACCCGTGAAGCATGACCACGTGTTTTTTCTCCATATCTCGTGAAGTTGATGCCAAGACTTCAATAAAATATATACCTTAATTCCCCTCGTATATCCTGGATTGCGTCTTAGATGAGTTTTCAAAGGAAAAGCGAGATTTTATAAATTTGCTGGCTCAATTCGTGGGCCCAGCGGGTTTCAACTAGGGCTAATTTATTATGATATGAAGTTAAACAACGCCTATAACACTTGGTTTTGGCATTTTGTCTTCTATAGAAGTCTTCGGTCAAACATTTCCGTTGAATTATTTAGGTAAAGAACGGAATTTACCCCAAGCAAACGTAGGAAACGCCCTTAAATGCCCGAAACATCTCATTCTCGAAGATAGTGAAAATTGAAATATACTGAAACCACTGTACAGCTAAAAGACAGGAATTTCAAAGAAATAGATAGCTCGAGTGCATTCTGTGATAGTCCATTTGCATATTAAAGTAAACATTAAATAATACCGTTTCGTTCATATTTAAACAATATCCTTAAATTCTGGTAAGCCTCTGGAGCTATATCTTAGTATAGCTTAATAACTTAGAATGAGTCGTGTATATTGCAACATTTTATAAAGCTACGCCTGATTGATCTGACAATTTTTCTGAGAATTCACATCTCAGCCGGAAACAATCTATTGTGACCTAAATACTAGCGGCACTATATTTGTCTTAACTTTTCCAAGAAACAATTATATTTTCATACTTTAATTTCACTCCTCTCATTCTAACTCGATTTAAGCTCACAAATTGTGCGGATCAGTTCACCGTGAAGAAATACTCTTAAGATTAATATTGATTTCGGTGCATCAGCTGCCATAATGCATTTGACTTAACCTTAATGGACATCGCACTCCACACGTCTGTTTACAGAACATTAGCATGCAACACTCACTTGGTGAGGGTCTCCAGTGAGGATGTGTATATTGTTCCACCGACATCTATGTGCACTGGTGCTGTATATCTTGATGCTGCCGCCACACAAGGTATCCCCGAGATAGTGTTAGCGGCTGCCGCAGCCGCTGCGGCCGCAGCAGCCACTGCTGCCTTTCCTCCATGGTGCCCGTGGTGTCCGTGATGGCCGTGGTGGTGCGACACTGGGGTAACGGGTGGAACCGCGCCAGCCGCGCCGTGGTGCGAATTATAGGCGGCCGCTGCTGCAGCCGCAGCCGCAGCTGCCGCCGCCGCCTGGGCGGAGGTGGAGAGGGCGGAAGCAGCCGCGATGGCTGCGGCTGTTGAGGACGAGGAGGCCGCCGAAGAGGAAGCAGGGGGCGTGGGGGCCGGAGTAGGAGAAGATGAGTTCGACATTGTCGGAGATGTGGCCGGAGAGATGCTCGGAGATAAAAGCCTGTGTGAATTGGAGCGATAGAAATAAGTTTACCACTTGAGCGAGTTTCTGTTTTCTTGGAAGCACGGAAAGTGACCATGTTCATATTCTCAAGCAATTTACATTAGCAAAATGAGTAATTCTCCAAAGTTTTTTTCACACTTTTGCAGATTGCATATATTCTAGAAAGCTAGGCTTCATTGCAATGAATACATGTGGTTAATGTACCCGGAAAATTCGAAGGGAGACATTATTTACATATTTTGTTACTTTCGTTATTAATACTTCTTGGCTATTAAAGAAGTTATTTGGGTAACTTCTGCATTATC
Source organism: Ladona fulva (assembly GCA_000376725.2). Lineage (NCBI taxonomy): Eukaryota > Metazoa > Arthropoda > Insecta > Odonata > Libellulidae > Ladona > Ladona fulva. The sequence continues at coordinate 1,452,110 of KZ308139.1, read as the reverse complement.
AGATCCTGCGACGGCATTGACCGTATGACTAAAGTAATGGCGAGCATAAAAAACAGGTGCTCACTAAATTCAGGATGTATAACAAAGCAAACTTTACATGGCAGAAACAAGTATGCGTGATAATTGAATTATGCTTAAAATTTGTCCTTTTTTGGCTTAGCTAAAGTATTTGTAAATTATAAAAGTAAACTACTTTTATATTTCTTAAACGCAGAGGATATTTGAAACTATATGAGATTCATCAAACCCTAAATCAAATTTATATTTTCATTAACTTCGGAAAATTAAACGGAAAAAATTAAGAAATAGGATTCAAATTTGTTCATTTGTTTCGAAGGTAGCCATCAGTCATCTCAATATAACGTTGAGCAATTTTTTAAAACTCGAAAATACCCGACAAATCACTTTCCATAAAAATAGTTACTCAAGCCAGCAGATAAATTTCTTAGAAACACATTTTTCTTTGCACAAATATTTGACACAGCATGTTGAGGAATGTGACAAGTGGCGAATTGTTTTTAAAGAACACAATTCAAAGATGCGACATGAAACACAACAACTGGCCCCATCACATTTCCCTTCGCCAATTACTCACCTCATCTTGATCGGTCCCGCTCCGGAGAACATGCTCCTTGATGACATAAGCATCCTCTCCTGCTTCACGGAATATTTCTCCTCTTCCTCTCCTGCTCTAAGGTCACATTCTCCGCTGCAAATTGAGAAAGACATCCATCAAAAAACAGTCATGAAGAGGTGGTTTCATTCCTACCATATGCTATGTACATAAGTTATAATTATACCAACGATAAAGCTATCAGTTATCACGAGTGACAGTAATAGATACTTCATTAAACGGAGCATATGTTAGCCTAATTTGAAATATATTATATGCTTCAATACTGCTCTGCAAAAAAGTTATTTCCGTGTTATTTGCATTCTATGTATTTCTACCTTAAGGTAGGTTTATGTGCTATGAAATTTCCAACTAAACGTCCTTTCTTTTATTCCCTAATAACTAATCTCAACCTTCATATTACCTAAGATCTTTGCCTTTGCCTTCCCCTATATCTTTTCCCTTGCACATTCAATGACTTTCTTTGGGATGTGGGAAACGTATTTAACATTGCACGAGGGTGCATGCGCCTAAAAACCCTCGGACGAGCTGAAAAGTAAAATAACGACATGACTGGGACTCGAACCCAGGGCTCTCACTTTCCGGCATAGTATAGTGGTTAGAATACCTGCCCGGAGAGTGGGAGGCTTGGGTTTGAGTCCCAGTCATATCTCCATTTTCAATTCTGATTGTAATTGAGTTTCAAGGCGCACGCCACTATGAGCAAATTTCAACAATTTTCCTTCGCCATTATTTGGAGAGAATACCTGGAAACATCGCTTCGTGAACCGGAACCGATGGGGACCTCTAGCGGTGGTTGGTGGAGGGCCATTCGCCTTGCTCACAAAGCATCCCGTAAACTGTGGACGATACGCGGTATGGCAGTTTAGTGCTTAGAATACCTGCCCGGAAAGTGGGAAACATGGGTTCGAGTCCCACTCATGGTATTTTTCACCTGTTTATCCTTGAAGTTTTTTAGTCTCTATCTCTCCTCATAATTTGTGACCCACCCATTTTTCCTGTTGTCCCTTTATTTCTTCAATTAGAAGTCTTTGTTCTCCCGCCATCTCTAACACATCCTTTTTTATTTTCTAACAACTTACTTATTCTATTCTACGCAATACCCACATCTCGAAGGCTTCCAAACTTTAGATTCCCTCCTTTCTGAAGGTCCACGTTTTACATGCATACAGAAAAACCTTCTCCAACAAGAAGTTTGCCTATTTTTTCCAAAATTCCTAATCTAGGCCTTTCGTCATCAGTTCCCGTCGTTTCGAGAAAGCTTCCTTAGCTACACATATTATTCTTTAAACCTCATCTGCGCACTTTTTATCCCAAGAAAGACGCTACCCAAGTAGATGAATAGATTTTAGTTTTCCTCCGTCAACCTTTTATACTTAGCTTTACATAGTTAAATCTCTTAACCTAAATATTTCTGACGTTTAGGTTCATCCCAGAGATGCCTGCCGTATTATTATATAGATTGTTTTCCTACGCAAACCTTACCAAAACTTCTGGTAATAATAACCAAGAAACAATCTCAGAAATGTTAATTTTAAAAAATTAGGGAATTGAATTTTGATGAAAGACGCTTGTGTTACAGGTAAACTAGAGATAGTATTTCGAGCTCATATGAGAGTAGCAACTGCAAACAATGAAAGAGAGATTTTAAATAAAATATCCTGAGATAACGCTAAAACTGATCTGTACGTACCAGAATCTGTTTTTCAGTTACGTTTCTCCCTTTGATGTGCGCTCGAATTTTATTCTCACGGAGAATTTATTTGTAATTTGAATTTACGTATTAAGGTTTGTATATACACTGAGGAAACAGTTCTTAGAGCGGGATATTATATATTGCTGTGAAATTAGACTCAGTGGAAAACTCGAACGAGATAACAAGTCGGATCTAACGATTTAGAGCAGCCAGTTTATCTGAGCATTGATTACTCCTCCGAACTGGCTAATTGAAATGTAAACCAGTTGCCATCGAAAAACTATTCCGAGTGCAGGATGTATCCAATTACACCCTGCAAGATGCGTACGATGATAAATTACATTTAACAGAGGCAGTCGGTAGCATAGGATTAGGGTAGTAGATCAACTACTTAAGTGGAAGTATCAGAGTCCGTCGCTCAGCCTTATGCACATCGTAAACCGGATCCTCCCGTTCTATGCGTTTTAGCGGATTGCATTGAGTGAGCAAAAGATTCACGTCAACTTATTTCACGAGGCTCGAGATAACTCGATTTAACAATATAATTCCAACAATTTAGATACATTGCTGTAGAGAAACTCCATTCCATAATATATTGATTTGACAACGTTTCACGTAAACATTCGTTAAAGAACAAGAAGAAATGATTATTCTTACCTTAATGATGCTAAAAATATGAAAATAAATACGATACCATGTGGAGTGAGTCGGAGAATGTCTATACCTTTGCAGTAATTCCCTATCAGGAATAACTCTGATTTTGCTCAGAAACATGGAATTTATTTTTTGTAATGAAACAGTAATTGCTCATGATAGCGAATCTACCATACTGCACCTCTTAGACTATGAAACTGAAACCATCTTTTGGTTTCTCGAAAATGACCTGCGGCGAAAAATACGTTTTTTGCGTGATTTTTGTAGACATTTTTCATGTTTTTGAAGGTTTACGAGTATGTAATATACACCATCAGAGGCCTTTACCTCAATGATAAGGAAGACAATAAAATGTAGAACATGGGAAAGAATAATGTGAGAGGGAAGGAAGACTAAAAAGAAAAGTGAACATTTTGGCGAGTTACTGGTTCTTTTCGACGGAAATTTTATTCGTGCGACGTTTATTACCATTTAAATAACATCAGTTGCCTTATGAATAGACAAGGCATAGTATAAACAATTCGGCATTTACTTTTCATCCAATCTTCGACTGGAACATCACGAAATCGTCGCATAAAACCAATCGGAAATATTTCTTGCTATCTGCAAACGCTTTGTTTTCTGATGCGTAATTGATTCTACAAGATTTCGCGCTCGCTGATGGGTTTTTAAAAACACGAGGATCGTTTTTTTCAGAAGTCAATTTTTGCGTTAATATGGAGGCATCCGGAAAGGAAATTAAAAAAATAAACAGTGTTTGCCGAGGGAAAGCCGGAGACACGCGAAGCCAATCAAACTATAGCGGAAAATTAATCGACTCGAGATCCATTTGCACCGCTTGATCAAACATCCTCTGAATGCACGCCTTCGCTGGGGAAATGAGGAATTGATTGGTTTGATTGCGGGTCGAAAGGATAACAAGGAGTGGAGGATGAAAAAGTGCCGTGCGGAAATTAGACGAGGAGGGAAAAATTCAATCACGAAAGTCATGCTTGTCTTTACGAGGGTTTAATTTGAATAACACGCCAGAAGTAGTTCTACCGCATCTCTTCCACAAGTATGTAGGTAAAAAAGAGAATGAGAACATTCAGTACTCAGAAAACGGAATGTAATGTACGTATACGCATAAGTTATATGTAGTTTCTAACATGGAAGGCCCGTTCACCTTTCATTTATATAGTGATTCTTTAGACATCTCGTAAAGAAAAAAAAGGTTCGTTTAAAAAATTAACAGCATCGAAAGAGTCTGTTCAAGATCTCTTTGAGTATATATAAAGGTAATTTATATCTGTTTAATACAATTTATCTTATAGATATTTATAGAAAGATACCATTCTCATCTAAATTTACTTCCGTAAAAGATATCTTCAAGCTATTATGCCGGTAATTATTATGTATATGAGAGTAAAATCCTCGATAGAAATAGTTATGTTTTTTAGATTTTCTTAATAGTTTAAATAAAAGTTACTAAACTCTGAATGATATTTTAAGCATTTTCGTTTTAGCGTCAAAATGTTACTCTTTACGATGACCATAAAACCTAAAGTTATGTTGTAAAGGCAGACTTCAAATTTTGCATCTCGATTTGGAGAGCCCAAAGAACGAATCAACATACGATGTATGCATTTTCGAGAGCAATGGTTTCTAAGGAAGCTCATAAGTACCCTCTTCTACAATCCTGAAAAATGAATACTCGCGTCAGTAATTTTCACTTATTTAACATTTGAAACTATTTTGAACATGCATGGATGGCTATTTAAAACTTTCATCTGTCGGTTCAAGTCTGCGATAGTATTGTAAATATAGCAGTTATATATTTGTGTTTATCTTTCTATGTAGTATAATCTATTACTGATAACTTTCTCAGATCATTCAAGTGGAGTCATGTTGTTTGAGAAGATATAATATTATATGATTCTCTGTATTCTGATCGATTGAAATACCGGAATTTAATGCCCAAATGAGGAACCAAAAATTTTCTGACGAAAATAATATCCTATAGTATATGGTGTACTCACACTTTAGCTATCGACTAGATAAGCACTTTCTGTGAACAAATGGGCGACCTTTACCTGCGAAACGTCGAAATCTCTTTGTTTTCCCATCCACGGAACGCCCACCCTTTTCCTTTATTCAGCGAAGATGAGAAAAATGCTGGTCCGCGGTGCGCGGCAGCTGTGGGCGGGGCAGAGGAGGGTGCCGTAGCATGGTTAATCCGTTCGACCAATTATTATTCGCCTGGAGAGAGTGCAAGCCCCACCCCTTTAGTTTTTTGACTGGAGACGTGGGATAGTGGGTGGACGGGAGAAGAAAATCGATGGCAGGGAAGGGTAACAGGAGATGCAGGAAGGGATTCGGGAAACCAAACGAAAAATGTTATTAGGCCGACAGCGTGCGTTCGAATCCTACTACTTTCTTTTTTCACGGGAAGGTATGACGTGTCCATGTTGAAACTTTTTCCATCCCATTCTTTCCGCGTGTCTCGACGGGTTTTTCCAGACCAGTAAAAGAATAGCGCCTATCATTTACGTAACTGAAATAACGACTTCCATTACGTTGCGAGGTAATGGATTCCAATAAGCGCGGCATGTCCTTTTTAGGGGAGTAGTGAAATCAAAATATGAGCAGGTGAACACGTTGATAGTGGACTTGCAAACTGGCAGAGGAATACGAAAGTTTTCCATTTGATATACTCTACCTTGATAACGAATATTTTAATTCCGAAATTTACCCAGATTTTGGAAGAGGAATTTGGTAAAGGACTCAATGGCTTAATTGAAGAATCACTTTTTTCTAATCTTTAACTATTAGGTGTAATCAGCGTTGCTGTAGCCAAGTAGTGAGTAAATACGTACCAACAGAAGTTGATACGCATTTACTCTCGTCGGCACAAAACACCATTTGTAGCACTTACACGGTGAAGCTCTAAATGATACTTCGATCTCCTATCGTGAAAGTCGAAATTTATATTCACCATAAATTCGCCTAATTTCAATGACATGATCCGCTGAGTCATGTTTTATTAAATTCTTTTTATACATTAATATGTTAAAGTTTAATTTATTTCCTCGCGAATTACTTAAGGTTTTCTTCTTCACAATGCATATGCTCTGATAAGAATTGTATATTTCAACCGATTTAACTACATTTTCAAACCTCTATGCGGCACTCTATCCCTTTTTCCGATATTTTTTCTATACTTTTGCAAGTTTTTCACACCCCCTTCGATTGGTGAATGTATATCTATAGATGAAAAGAAAGAAAATTGGAACACAGCTGTTAAAAAATTATAGGTATAAAAAAAACTCCGTAATTCGTACGTCGGCAGAAGGAACTAGCGTTTGTAAACATAGAAGAAGTTCCGGATTACCGATTTCTATGAATTACCCTATGAGATTTTTGGTTGGAGAAGGATTCCTTCTTTAATAGTGTCAATAAAGGAACTGAATTCCATTAAATCTCTAAGATATCAGTAGTAAAAATATATTTTCTCTGTTTACACAATATCACAGTTATTTGTTCCGTACAAGGATGGTTTCTCTTCTTTTTTTCCTATGTTTTTGTCTCCTTAATGTCAGCGGCCAGTTATACAATTCTATAGTATCACTTATGTTTTTGTATACATTTTTGACATGTTGGTAAATGGGACTTTTCAGTCCTAATCTTATCCAATAAATAATTCAAATTGCATCATAATTGATTAGTTTTGCCTCTTTTTTAATTATGTAACTGATAACTAGCTTTTAAGCTATAAATATCCCGCGATCTGGTCAATGACGTTTTGCGGATTCACGGTCGTGACGTGAGCCTGTTTCAAGACGCTTCAGGCTTGGGAATGGAGTACAATGCATTAAATGATTGAGATGACACGAAAACCGGTGGTAATAATACAGAATCAGGAGAGAGTCATAATGATTGTCTGATTTGCTCGTTCTCCCCTCCACACTCTCGTAATATTAATCGATAATTTATACGAAATACAAAATATTTCGATACGCTCGCCTTCTCGGACTGATGCGATGCAAATCAGATTCCCAATAGCTAATGCTATCGGAGATGAAGGGTGACTATTATTTGAATATCGGCAAAGTCACATACATAAGAAATTGACAAGCAAAATATTTTAGCGTCGGCGACGGTTACTTTCAAATTACCGCTGATTTGGGAGTTGGAGTGACTCCCTTGTTGACTCCACCCATATCATTAATCCAGATACATCTCGCCGATCGCCTCTGTTATAACTATATTCCGCCCCTTCGTATACTTTTCTCTCGATAATTTTCCCACTCCTTTCCCCGCCTTTCCTCCTGCCTTTCGTTCCCTTTCGACTTCCCAGTGGCTTCTGCCATTTGCGGTCATTAGAAGCACAGAAGCCACTTCCCATCCAAAGATCTCCCCCTTCTCCTAACCCCGGCTTCTTAGCACCGCATTCTTTCCCCTCACCTCGCATCCCACGGTTCCATCTCATTCAATCCCGTGTTTCGCCGTCGTATCTCATTCAAAAAAGATATTTAAAAAACATTTTTCCTATCTCATTTTCTCCCTTAGTCTATTGCCTTTTTCCTCATATTCGGCTCGGTCGTTCGGGACTTTAAATTTACGAACGACTAACACGCAAGAAACATTCTTCGCATTCTCCATCTGTTCCTAAAATCTGCCCGTCGGCGTTCAAATTCCCGTCTTCAAACCCAAAGAATATTCGCGCCAGACGTATTCCATCAAACCTTTCGTATTCTACGTTGCTTTGAGTTGCGGAATTGGCCTTTCATTCAGTTGCATTGCATTTCAATACTGATGGGAATTTTGTTGCTTAAAAATATATGAATGCGATGAAAGCACAATAGTTTCAAGTGGGTGGTAACTATGTGCTCATTTGCTATGCTTTCGTTGCTTAAACGGTACTAAATCGCAGATGACAGGAAATAACAATAGGTAATGAAACGTGATAAAATCAGAGAGATTTAGAATATATAATCAGAGAGATAATTTATAATCAGAGAGCGATTAGAATTCGTAGAAAGTGCATGAAAATTATTTTCCTGATATGATAATCATATCAAACAGGATACAAATCAGAAATTCGTCTTATAATGAAGTGGTTGCCAAATATCACTGGACTCCACCATATTGGTATTTGATCAATAACTTAGACGATACTTAACGCCATTCTTTTCTTTTTTTGAATCGTCAACATACCCTCTCGTTTGTAAATTATTTAATTTAACTTTCTATGGATTTCTATTATCCAGGAAAAGCTTAAATGATAAATCGAAAAGATGCATGTCAGATATATCGAAACTTTTCGTGCAGTTGGCTTTTCGCAGTTAAATAATAGGCGAAAAGCGATATACTTTTATAGCGTGAACTTAAAGGTAGTTTTCCGAGATACGAAAGAAAGCAAATTTGCATTCGAGCATTAAGATAAACATATGAGTGAAGGTATGTACACAAAAGTGGAATGCTTGAGGGCGGGCCGTGACTAGCAATGGAGCGATGAATTGAGGAATGAGACGGTGCGACTGCAAGTTTATTTATTTCTTGTATGAGAAAGATGAGTTGCATAGAAAATATCACTTTAAGGGAGAGATACGAATAAGTATCATTTTAACTTATTAATCTTTATTTTTACAAAATGTTTAAAATTGAATTTAAGACTTTCTCCAACTAGGATTCCTTGGAACACAAAATATAACGAAAAACGTGCGATGCCCAACTGGTCGGATAAGTGATCCATCTCTCAGTGAGAGCTGTTGAAAATTGTGAAATGACTGTTACATGGTTGTGATCCAGAATCCAAGGAAATGGACTTCTTTTTCGAGAGCCTAGTAGGAAATTTAGTTTATTTCTTGAGGTTTATATAGTATTGACTTGTCAAGACAAACAATTCGAAAAGTTACTTCTATTCTGGATTAAACTCCTTGCTCCAGTTCTTTTCACCGTTCAACAGCTTTTTCAAAAAGTTATCTCAATCGCATAATTTAAAAACTCACTCAAGTGATTACAAATTTTTATATAGTAATCAACAACTCTTATCGATCTGGAAAACATTTTCTCACCGACAAAAATCATCGCACTTTTCCGTTCCTCAAAGAAATCCAACAGAAAGCAGACGTCATATTCTTACCTGAACGAGAAGTTCATTTCTTGAATCAACACTGGAAATTTTCTTTCGAAACGCTTTTAGTCCCTCATATCCACTCCATTACTCCATGATTCACTCTCATAATCACCTCGAAGAGTCTTCCTCTCCGCCTTCACTTTCCTCTCCTCATTCATCTCCTCTCTCTCTCTCCATCTGACACCTTTATCCCCGCATTCTCTATTCCACGTCCCTCCAGCCCCACCCGCCGCGCTCATCCAACTTAAGCACCCTTTCCGTAATGGTTTTGGGCGGGTTTAATGGGTTGTTTACCCGCGCACTGCTGGATGTATGGTCCGCGAGGAGGAATTGGCCCTGTGCGTCCCGTTTCGCTGTACATACCTTTGGGTCACGAAGAAGAGGAAGCGAATGTCGAAAGGGATGGGCGAGTCGAAATTGCAGCGGAGTACGACGATGCTCGGTTAGGATTACATGCAAGTGTGCGTTCTCCGCAGGGAAGAAGATGGATGGAGGAGATTCTTAGTCGATAAGGGAAACGAGTGGAAATAATTACTCAGCTGGAGAGTATTTCGAAGCCTTAAAGCGCGAAATAGTGAAATGTTTTGCCTCCATATTATTTACGAATTTTTCTAGTGAGCGATCTTCTAGTAGAAGTTCACTAATGTGGCACCCGGCGTCTTTACGTTTTTACCAGAAAGCTCAAAGATTAGTAAAGCCTCTTTCGGAAATTATAACTTCAAAGGTTAATAAAAGAAAATGAGGAAATGGAATCTTAGATTTCTGAATTAACCAATTTTTTCCTTCACGTAAATTTGAGTTAATATATAAAATTTTGTAAAGGCTAACCGTAAAGTTATACACGAAATGTCGTCACATACATATGTTTTATTACATCGCGATTTAGGCTAAAAGAGGTCCTTCTCCTCTTCTCTTTCCAGAGTCAATAAGATGTCATGCTCCCTAAATTTCTATTGCGAATTTCTTTGTGAGAGAATTTTGTATGCAAGTATAAGCTGAGGCATATTTATTTAATTTATCAGAAGTTGGAAGTTTCTGAAGTTGAGTTTACTAGTAAATATTATGATATAAGATTTCTTAACGTTAACAGCGTTCGAAAAAGCTTAGCAATGATTGACTGTTCACATAATTACTAGTAAGATATATAAATACATCCTTATATGGCGTCAGTGAAATGCCATTAAGATATAATTATTATAATTATACGCCCATGGTCAATACTTACTTACAAAGTAATCTTCTACATCTTTCGATACTTTTTATTTGTATTACTGAGGATTCTGACTCAATCACTGATTTACCACCAAAGACATAGACGGACTTAGGAGTTTTTAATATGTCCTTAGTGCACATTTTACACCGTTGTGGTTGGGGTGTGTGCTGTTCTATTGCTACCAAAGACATGTTAAGATATTTATAACACATACAGAAATAAAAAGAACGACTTTTGGGAATCAGTTCATTAACTGGCTAAAATCAACATTATATAAAAACCTCAAGGCTGAGAGTAAAGATTTCCCAAAAGTAAAACCCAGAATAAGACATCAACCATCTTATTCAGAATATAAGGCAGATCACAAGCCAATTTACGTCATCCATTTCCTCGGAGGACAACATTGCTTTTATCTCGCTGCTCCTTTCACTTAAAGGCACGCCGAGTTCGGAAAAAACACCACCATTCGGACTGGCATCTAACTCCTAGCAATACACTCGGTAATTCACCGACGAAAATTCTCTTTCGAACCCCAGCTTTTCATCCCGTTCCCCACCGAAGGGCAAGGAACGTTTCTTTCCTTCCTCTTCCAGCCACAAAGGATCTCGCCGGGAAAAAAATTCCGCCCCGATTCCTTTCCGAAGAGAGAGAGAGAAAGGTAGACTGGCCTTCTCTTCCACCACAACACCGGCAAACAAATATAACGCTAGGGTCTCTTTATCGAACGAAGAAAAGGCAGAGAGAGAGCGATGAGGGCCACAAAAGGAAAGGGGAGAAGAACAGAGGTCCTCGGCTGCCGCAGCTTCACGTAGCCCGACCTCCACTCAGCCACAGGCACCATCTTTCTGCCTAAACACACGACTATATCTCCCCCCCCCCTTTGGGAGCCGCCCCCGCACAATAATTTGAAGCGCGTGGTCACTCTCTCCTCCCCTCGTCTGTCTTTCTATCCTATTTAACCCCAGGGAGATTTTCTCTCTCCCATCACAAACCCATCAAGGCCCACCTTCCTCTCTCAGCTTTTCCCTCGTTCGTGGGAAACTTACCTCCTCCGCCCGCTCCATCGCTCAGAGCCATTTTCTCCTCTCGATCTCTTTTCTCTCGGTACCTTTTCTCATCTCTCGTTTTCGCTCTCCCATCTCGGGCCTAGCGGTCGCCCCGGGGCGCGACCCCCTTCCCAGGGCCGTCAAAACAAAGGACACCGCGTTCCCATGCATCCCCCCTCATTTGCCCCTCCGTCTTTTTCCCTTTCCTGGCTCTTTTCCGTCCTCTTCCTCCTCCCAGACCACGACTCGCATTCTTCTGCATCGCGGGAGAACGAAAAGTGAGGGAAATTGGCGCTCTTATTTTACTTTCGTCTCCGCTGCCCCAAAGGAATATTTTTTTCTTTTCTTCCGCAGCCCCTTCCCATCATGCGTTAATTTGCGTTGCACCCGTTCTATTATTAAGCCGTTTAATGAAGCATTCTGCATTTATTAGACTAAATTGTGATCATCAGCTTCCTGAAATTACCTTCAGTTCGTTAAGAGACTTTTTTTTGGCGATAAACCGAATAACCACAATATATAATGCATAATATATTTACGGATTTCGAAGTAATTTTAGGATGTAATTTGACCGATTTCAGTAGTATTACCTCCTTGAGGTGTAAAATATTATTTAAAATCTCACCCAAAATGGTTTAATCGCAAAAAACGACTCTCTTAATATGTATAATTTTATGATGCTGTGTACTATATCAAATATGGCATACATTCAGTATATCGTACTATTGTCTTTTAAAAAGCAGCTTTATGTTTATTTCTATTGTTGAGTTGTTATTTATTTAACCATCGCAGAAAATACATTAATTATACCCCTGATAGACGAGGGAAATAAATAATAAAACACGATTGCAGCATATTTGTTTGGTTAGGAAATAAATATTCAGCCCCCAAAAAAAATTACCCGACAAATTTCAGGAATTCCTAAATTCTCTAATGTTCCGTAATGACTAAATTTTTATTACTTAGAAACCTAAAAGGATTTACGGTTTTGAGGACCAAATTTCAGTCATCGTCCCTACCCGGAAATTTATAATTTACATGCCGAAATTCATTTCAGAAACATTCTCTCTAGCATACAGAATTGACATTAAAATTATTAAATGCTAGGAAATCATTCTTGGATAAAAAAAGGAAGAGGAAGCAGCTCTAAGTCGTGATGGTACGAGGGAATTTTGTTCATTCGCTTCTTGTCAACATTCCGCAAAGGTCGAGGCATTTCATTCTTTCCACGGTGATAAAGTTAAACTATTCCCCATAGCTCATTTAAACGCTCTTCGTTCTCATCCTGAGACGTGGAAAATGTCATAAAGTATTAACGGCCCCCATTTCAAAGATCTCTAGATACAGGTAGAAGATGATTGACGCTCGATCCTAATGTACGTGATTAAGCTTTTTCTTATCTCATTAACAATCTAAAAGTGTTAGATAGAAAATTTCTAGTGATTCCTAAAAGGTCTGAAATTATAATCGATGCAAAGAGGCAATCAAATATGAATTAAAGTCCTTTGACGAATTGCTCTTGCATTTTAGGACCGTCCCCCTGAAGTTTGAGACGGCGATAAATGTCACTGGCTCAAGCATTAGAATTTCAACGGCAGCGGTGGCTGCTAGAGAAATGCCACATTTAATACTATCGTAAACTAGCTATTAAAAAGTTGTTCTCTGTAATAAAGTGGCATCCTTTAAGCGCGAGCCTAAGCATATCAAGTGAACTCAGAGGAGATAAATATTCGACGATAAGAATCGCAGTCGGGTCCGCTTCAGGCATGGAAATTAATGGCAACCCCTCAGAGACAGTGTTGTAGGAGTAGATGAAAATAGTTCATATCTCTTTTCTTGAGATCTTTTTGCTTTAGAACTAACAAAATCTGTGATATATTTCTTAAAAGATCAAACTAATTTTTCCGAATTCATCCGGGAAATCGATATCTTATGGATCTTTTTCTATTTTAAACAATTTTTTCATTAACTTCCTGGCGAAGTATTGTTTATTTTGCAATGAAAGAAGAAAGCCTAAAGAAGACAGCAGACTAGAAGAAGACATATTATTTTTCAAGACAGCCAATGTTATGAGTGAAACATCATCCCACAAATACAGGGAGCAAGCGAATATGAACTCCCGGAGAGCCAAGTGGGCAACGCGTTCAACTTCAATGAAAGCGGTCCCGGGTTCGATTCCCGATGGGGGATCACGTGGGAAGTGACCTCAGCCATCGAAGCATTTTTAACAATGCTACTACTACTAACAAGCAATTCCTGAATTACTCCATTTTCTAAGATTAATGATTTATGAGATCATAAATTTCCCACCGAGAGCAAATATTTGATGAAAAACAAGAAACATCTGTAGCTTTGTCGTTCGATTATTACCTAGAGATGCCCTAGTAGTTATTGTGCATTTCACTATATCTTACTCTTAAAATAAGTACATCAATAAACTACTACTACTTAAAATAAGTAAAATCAACATCGTGCATAATAGTACAAATCACATGGCAATATATTATAAAATAGATTATTGTTACTTGCTTATACTCCAATTATTTGATTATCCTATGTTCTAGAATCCTCATCTCGAAGCAAGTTCACAATGCATGACCAAAACCATCCTTCATATCTCGACAACTTTTCTGCATTCCAGTTACGAGCACGGAACTCGAGACGAGCATCGCGCGGGAAGAAGAAATATATCCCGCAGAAACGTGCATCGTCTTCCGAATAAACACAAGAACACTCCCACGGCAACCCGGGATACACCCAATCCCTTCGATTTACCAACAACCCTCCCACCCCCAGAAACTCCCCCGAGGCAGTGGAAAACCGCGAGATAATCTGGCATGAAATGGACGTTAAAGCGTCCCTAAGCGAAAAACAAACTCTTCTCCCTTTCCAGAGCGGTGGAGAAAAAACGCGCTCCTCTCCAGACCTCCAAAAATATTTCTCCCTCAATCCCCACCCCGACTTTTCCCTCATACCCCTGACGTCGTCTGTGGAATCACGTTTCTTCTCCTCTTCGATGGATCGCGATAATACGAGACACTTCGAAAATGCGTGGTCGAAAAGTCCCGACGGGGTCCAGTCTCGCAGTGTCCCCTCCTCCCTCTTCCCCTTTGTTTTATTTTGGTCCGCCTCCTCACCGCAACATCCATCCCTCCCTTCGCCTCCGGACTGGACATTTCCTTGGTAACCCGGCGGCATTCGACCACTATCCTACCTCCTTTTCCCCCATCTCTCGTTGGTCCATTAGTGACCGCAAACCTCTTCCTCTACGACTACATGACCCCTCTCCTCTATCTTACTGCTGTTACCTTCTCTCTCAGATTCCGTGGTGTTTCCACTCCGCCCTCCTTATCCCTCGATTCAAAATCCTGTAATCACCACGACATCCCTTCCTCCTCCCCGTCCGACCCTCCCTTTATGGTACAACGGGAGGGAAAACGACGGTCGTTAATTCTTGGTCCGTGAACCGACGCAGGCACATACGCGCGTGCACGATTCGTAAGCGATTCGTCCCGAAACACTCCCTCCTTCTTTTACATCGAGATTGCCATCTTCGAATTTTCCTCACGGTTCGACTTGTTAAAGGGTCTACTTGTGCCTGTTCCACTCCTCTCGTGGATCTTTACGTATAAGTGGTTTTTCTGTCCCTGAAATTAAATTTTCAGTGAATGGTAGCTTCTAACTAAAATAAAGGTAAGGTTGTTAAGGCTTTATGAGTTAGTTATGACTTCTAAAGGTAAACAATAGTTTGAAAATTTAAACGGTTAAAGATGGTAGCGCGTCTATTTGTGGTGGTGGTTTTCCCATAATAGATCTCGGTGGGAGTTCTATGGATCAGCAAATGGTAGAAAGAGATCCCACGACAGCTAAAGCGTCGTAATCGCTTCTAAAACATTCATGTACGGGGAGCTTGAAAAATGCTGGCAAAACAGACCTCAGCAAGGATACAGAAAAACATTTTAGGGGAAAATATAAAAAACATCGACGAATGTGTTTTCTAACATAAACACGCTAGGGAACCAAACTTTGTTACTTAGATACTTCCAGTTCTTTAAAAGCCGACCGGGCTTAATCCGTTCCAATATAAATATTTAATATGTGGAAATAAAGTTCAATTCATAAATCAGTGCATCATATTTTCGCAAGGAATTATTTACCATTGGTAGAAACGTTTTCTGAAAATCTTATTACTTTTGACATGTATTCGTTAATGTAGCGTTAATTTTGTCCACAAATTAAAACGCACACGTATTTACAGACATACGGTTTTATGTTTATGTGTTATGTATCTTTATTTACAACTGGTATGGTATACATACAAATCTCCGAAAATTCCCATCTTCCTCTATATCGGTCTTAACTTCTTTGGGACGATCGTCCGCTATAATCACTTCTATCGGCTCTTGGAGTTTTATAAACCAACTGTAAGCCGGTGAAGGGAACATGTATAGGGTTTACGGCAGGGATGGGGGAGAGTAAGCTTTGGGTTTGCGAGCTTTGAAGCCCAAAGAAGATTTCATGATGCAAGAAAGAAGGGAAATGTTTTCCGCCTTCAAAAGAGAGGATGTAGAATTTTGATACGTGCCATATGAAATCAGATTTTTAACCAGAATGCGCTGACTAAACACTCTTGTGAAATAAAAACTACACCGTATGTCGTATAGATGGCAAGATTAGCATAAAAATACCGAAGGAAAATGTATGTAAGAGAGGATTCTGTGTTTGAAGGCTTTTCACCATAAAGCGTGATATTATTTCAATTTGCGTACGATTCGCTCACTACCTTTAAGCCTTCGATATTATTAGAACAACCCTCTTTATACGTGTAATCGAGGTAATATTTTGATTTATGCATTGCCAAATGATAATTTACTCACAGTGTAGATATGAAATATATACTACGTTTCGTTTTGACAGTTTACAGAGACTATTATGGGAAATTTTTCTTTATTTTAATGCAAATTGTATTGCGTGACTTCGAAATAAATCGTCTTTTCAGGCAGTTTCAGAATAATTANTGCGAGTAACAAAACTTTATTCGCGGGGGATGCAAATGAAACTCCAAAGGCCACAGTTTCTTCAGAGAAAAAAAGAAAGTTATTGCTCTGGAATCGCGCTAGTTACAAATTGACCGTTTCGTTGCGTCCCGCTCGTCCTTCACGGAGGATGTGTACACATAAGTACGCAATCTATATTTGTTACCTGATTCATATTAGCATATTGAACTATTTAAGGTTGTATAAGCTCACTGTATAAAAATATGTAGTATAGAATCGACAGTCACCCACAGAATTGAGTCGACAGTTTGATTTGAATTCGACTTAGTAGGAAACGAAAGGAAGATCCACACATTAATACGATATTATACTCTAGATGATTATAGATATGCGTGCTTTTTCTGTTCTCTCTCCTGGATCCCATACCGCAATGCGAAGGAAAATTTCCTTCGCATTGCGGTATGGGATATACCCAGTCAAAACCATTGTTTTGGCGCACTACGCGATACATTTCTCGAAAAATTGTTGGGTTTCCTTCTTTTCAATCATATCCCGCTAATGCGCTTATTTCGTCTAGGAAGGTATTAAAGTCGACTTTACTGCATCTCTTTCGATACTTAAAGAAAATGCGAGTCACATTAAAGGGAAGTGATCAGGGTGAAGGCAAGTAAAATAGAGAGAATGGATGGATAAGAAGCGTAACGAGTGTGTTTAAAGAAGGGAAACTGTGCCACCTTCTGCGTCGGGAACCAATTACGAGGAGACTGGAGCAACCGATTAGTTCACATTGAGTGCGCATGGGGGCGTGGAAGTCTCCTTTCTCATTTTTTATTATCTTTTTAAGGCTTAACCCCTTCGGAGCTGTTCCCTGTTGTGGGACATAATCAGGATGCAAACAGTAATAAATTTAAAGGAGCTCTCGAGAGGAAGCATTTAAATCCTACCGGAACTTTAATCCTCTCATTAAACATTTTGAATCATCAGTCCGAGTTAAACAATGCGAGAATCCCATCCGGATTAAAATTTCAACCTACCAATGGATGACATATATAAAGGTCCTCTATTTCAAAACCCCTCAGTCAGATTTTTGTAGCTTTCTTAGCCAGTGTTTGTTAAACATATTTCTCTTCATCTGGCCCAGCATAAATAAATAACAAGTCAAGTCACTGTACACGTAAGTTTTAGCGCAAACTTCGATGTACTTCTAATTGTGTGTTTTTGTTTGTTTCGTTTCGCGTTACATTTCTGAAGAAAGCATTACGAGTGTAATAAATTCCTTAGGTGTTATTATTGCGAACTAGGATTCTCATTTTTGCCTATCATGTATTACCATGGTAGTATCTAACTTTTGTATTATTTTTTCTGTGTAATTACTATTCAATTATCATTATAATGCCATGAATTGCACAGAAAAAATAAGTGAAAAATATTTTAATCTCGAATTCTTCTAAGTCATATTATTATTATTACTAATATACCCTTTGACTTCCACGTAACCTCGTATGTCATTTTTACATGAGAATTTACACGATAAACTTAAAACGGGAAACAAAACGAGAGGAAAGATTTTGTTTTTAGGACGGTTGGCATGGTTGCTTGTATATACTGAGGTCGGCCTCGAATTATAACACGGTTGTGTTTGTTTTGTATATGTATAATTCTTCATTGTAACAGAATGAACGAAAAAATATTATTTTATCTTCAGCATAAATTGTTATCTACTTAAGACCACATGTGGTTCCAACCGATAGGTTGTAAGTAGGTTTGGATATAAGTCGTAATATTCATTCATATTTGTTAGTTTTCGATAGGGATTACCTATTCAGAAAGGATCATGATGAAACTTCCGAAAAAATACTTTTAACATTAACGCAGGCGGACGCGGTTAACTGACTGATTTTTGTGTACTGTTCTCGCGAGAAATGACTTGTGTCCATATAAAGAGAGACTGAGTGTGTTCGTAGGTCTAGCCATCGTGAGTCTCATAGGGTGAGTCGACAACTATCCGTGCAGCCTTTCTCTTACCAACAAAATTTGAGTTCGTTGATTAGAGATTTTAATTTATTTTAATAATTCAAATCCAATAAGGCGGGAAACTAAATTAGAAAAGCAATTCATCGGTTATGCCAGCTGTAGATGTGCAATAACCAAACCGTCATTTCTCTAAGTAACCTTGAACCTCCTCCCTTAGTCCATCACCGGCTGAATTATCGTGGGGACTAATTCAATGGAAGTCGCTCATTTACCGATGAAAACGGTAAATCAAAGGGACTGGCGTTCCATATCTCTCCGAGCATCGCCGCTCTTATTTACGGCCCGTTTGAGACATGCGTCTGGCTGGCGGAATGATAAAAATGTCCGGTGAGTCACATCTCCCTTTGGGACGGTAAATAATTCACGCGGAAACAAATCTGCTTTCCCTTTATGCCCTCGCGATCGCTTCTGAGCGCGACCCTTTCGTCTGCGGGAGGAAAAAGCGGTTTTGATGCTCCCGTTGCGAACACTCCTACGTCGAGAGTAAAGAACAAAAATCGCCCTCGGGAGCGGCGCGCTTCATTTTTTCCTTATCTTATCGCGTCGGTTACCCGGAGCGGTAATTCCCTTAGTGGCGGCATCAAGACTCCATTAACGTCTCGGTAAGGAATATAACCATCTGGTGTCAAGGGCGCCGTAGAACGTAAGAAGTCGTGCTTTAATACTCCTTTCGCTGTCTTTTATTTCACCCCTACTTATTTATGGTGCATGGCGTCCATTTGCTCCCCCGCTCGCTGAGGAACGAGCACGCGAGTTAAGTGCGTTCGTGATACACGCATCCTTGCGAGTAACAAAACTTTATTCGCGGGGGATGCAAATGAAACTCCAAAGGCCACAGTTTCTTCAGAGAAAAAAAGAAAGTTATTGCTCTGGAATCGCGCTAGTTACAAATTGACCGTTTCGTTGCGTCCCGCTCGTCCTTCACGGAGGATGTGTACACATAAGTACGCAATCTATATTTGTTACCTGATTCATATTAGCATATTGAACTATTTAAGGTTGTATAAGCTCACTGTATAAAAATATGTAGTATAGAATCGACAGTCACCCACAGAATTGAGTCGACAGTTTGATTTGAATTCGACTTAGTAGGAAACGAAAGGAAGATCCACACATTAATACGATATTATACTCTAGATGATTATAGATATGCGTGCTTTTTCTGTTCTCTCTCCTGGTCACCAGCCTGGTTTCTACCCTTCACCTGTTTTAAGTTTTCAAGTTTGCCATATGTATTTTATAGAAATTAAATTTGACAGCCGAGACAAACAATGAAGGAAAAGTCATAAATTTCATTCTTAGAAATTTAAATATAGAAGAAAAGGAACGAAAGGACGACGACAAAAATGTTTCTCGTAGGAAAATGTCCAAGGTTGAATTTTTTCATGAGGAATAAATATATTAACGTAACCATTCTTGATCATATTCTCACTATTACTTTCTTTTTGGATCGTAGTTCTAGATCTTAGTTGGATCTAGTAATCTGGAAGACGTGATTACAGAAAAATTTTATTTCTATTTTCATTGTACCCGACGGAGACACTAAACACATCCATATTTGGTTGCATTATTGGAATGTATTGTGTCAATAAACGTTATCATTCTTACAAATATTTAGTATGATTAATGCCATCTGCGCAGAATCACGTTATTGGTTGGCGGTAAGAATATTATACCGTACAAAGGTGCGCGGTAATTGAGAAAGGTAGCTAACCATTGATATATGGAAACATCCTAATTTCAGTCACCAAATATACATTCACTTGTTCTTCTAACCGTGCTAATGCCATGAAACTGAATTATATCTCTTGAACTTCTTCACGTTATAACTAATCCGATTCCTTTCCCCGATTCGAAGTAGAAACCAATCTGCAAAATTTAAAGTTTTTAAGTTAAAATTTAAAGTTCCCATCAAAGGAAGAAGAATATGGAATTTCTTATGACTCTTCCGCTTGTTCTACAGCGTTTCTAAAAACTGACCCTATTTGGATGTTGGCTACGCTCTTGGTTTGCTGTAACATCCCTGAATCGTAATATCGTAATCACTGCGTACGTTGGATAGAAACCACACATTTATCGGCTTCATATGTGGAATTTACATGAATTTCCAGTATTTCTGATGTGGATGCGGTTTTATTAAATAGTTACCCTTTACAGATACAAAAATGAACCACTTTCATTCTCTTCATGAATACGGGAATAAAGAACTCTCCCGAGACCATTTTCAATCAAAAATTCATGTATTCACGGACGCATCCAAATGTGTCATTCCTACTTCTGTTCCACTAGAGGATCTTGCGGATAGTCAAGTAAGCCGCCGAGAAAGTAAAACGCCGAAAACAAAAGCGACCCTCGCGGTACCCGCCGACCCTAAGAGGCACATGGGCCCAGAGTCGTAAGAGGATCCTGAGGAGGAATGGGCCCAGATAGGGAGGGAAAAAACGAGAGATAAAGGCCGCGAGGCGTTGGAGGAGGCGGGAAAAACGGTAAAGCGACCAAATGGACAGCAGGGGGCGGTGAGGCTTGGGCGGGGATCGGAGTGGGTGCGTGGAGCGCGGGTTCGAAACCGTCGCAACGGAAGAGGTCTGTTAGAACTTGGCAACGCCGGGATCGCATCGGATGTGAGGAAGAGTGGGTAAGAAACTCAAACTTCAAGAGGAGATGTAAATGAGTGAAAGAGAAAAAGATGGAAGTGGAAGTGAGATAGAAAAGGTAAGGCGGTCAGTGTGGGGGATGGGCGATATTAAAAAAAAGAAAGCACCCGAGGCGGGTCCAGCCACCTTCATAGCTTGTCGGTAAAACGCTGCCAAGACTTCAGTTATTCTCCAGCCGGGCGGAGGGTGGGCGTGGAATGGGATCAGCGTGGGAGGTTGAGGAAGATGACGGGGATTATGGGAGGAAGTTATGGGTAAACCGTACCGTGGAGCGGGTGAGGGGGGGTTATGCTGGTTGCCTACACGCCAGGCGCCACTGGAAGGTGCGCTGGAATGGTGGAGGTCAAGGTGTAGTAGCCGTTTGAATCGAAGTAGATCGTGCGAGAAACTCCGATTGAGAGTGGTGGGAATAAAGAATGAGAGGTTCACGTGAGAGGATAGACAGAAACGGGCGAGGGTGCGAAATAAATAAACGAGAAAAAAGGAGGGAAAATCTGGGAGGAAGAAAGGTTTACGTGGATACTCCGTCGATATATTTTCTCGGAGGCGAGAGAATTGTAATGGAAAAAGGAAGCGGCTTTATAAAACTTTTGAGAAAATAAGCGCGAGGGGGTTCTACGTTTGTTCAGGCAGTAAAAGAGGATTGAAAGGATACGAAGGGCCTATGCTCTCCGGAAAGCAAAAGCTGAGGAACGGAAGAATTCGTTCGAATCGATGCATAATTGAGTGATCTTTGCGGAGCGGGCACGAAAAGTGGAAGCAGAGTTTACACGCTGCAGGGCAGATTGGTTTACTTTGGGAACTTTTCATGAATATTATAAAACTCCTCGTGTTCATTGATAATTGTGTAGTTCATCGATAGTTGTATAGTAGAGTATGTTCTTTAAGAGGACGTAAATCTTTTTAGAGGTATAAAATTTATTTTATTCGTGTATTTTTATATAATAGGTTATACTCTGTCAACTTTATTGAATTTTTCTTTCATATTGTTTCGATTTATAAGACTTAACGGTGGTGTAATGTTTAATGCTTTGATTTTAATAGTAGGGCTGAAAATTGAATTAACTTTTCGGTAAATTAGGTCGGTAAACATTTCAGTTATAACAATAATCTTTTGGGATATGCGGAAAGCGAGATTGGATTATATTGCGAATCCTCACCAATATTTGGCTTCTCTTCGGTTTGAAGCAAATAACCAAAGTTATCCAATGGAGAACTTTGGAAACAACAAAAAGGTCGTGTCTGTATTTGATAAGGGTTCTAACATGAAAATGTAACGTTGCATAGGTGTGCACTTATCAAAACCGATGCTAGTTGACATGCATTTATTGCTTATCTCATCTTGAATGAGTCACAGAAATCATTATCATCAACCGCTATCCATCCATTTTACATGCCGCAATTGCGGAACGGTTAGCTTGCCGGTACTCCAACCCCAAGGTTTGGCCGAGTTCGAGTACCGGATACTCGGATTATTTTGGTTAGGAAATGGTTATGTACATATATTGTTACTGTTCAGGCCTATCTTGTCAATGTCCAATTTATGGAAACTTGTGAGGGCACCGAAAAATTAATTAATAAATAAATCCCAATCATTAAGAGAGTGTTGGTATTTGTGAATAAGTATCAATCTTTCCGATTCCATTAGAAATATAAATCATCAATTAGGCGGCAAACCGATTCCGAAAGAAAATTACCCATTTGTAGGACCTTAACTATCGCCACACCCCTAAGAGATATTATAAATAGCTATTCGAGATCGTACAAGGTACAATGAACAGTCCCCCTCAGGTTAGTTACAATATCTTCTGGCTATTTTTCAAAAAAATGTTACATCCGCAAATCACTGACTGAGAACGACATCCCGACGAAGAGAAAAAACTTTCCAGCCATTCATCATATCCGCACGGGAATGCGATACTCTTTCAAAGAGAAGTTAAAATAGCATCTACCATCCTATAGTTTCGCAATTTGAAACATGTATAAATCTCGCGCAGCATCTAGCTTGATTAATGGAAGGTTATTTTAAATGTACGGAGGATGCTTTCTCTTTTTTCGCGCGACCCTGAGGAAATATCAAAACGATAAAGCTCCGCAAAAGATAGAGGAGCGCGCGAGTGGAGGACTTAGGAAATTGATACGCTGCAGCGAGAGAAAACACTTTTCATCGCAATCTGCGCGACATATCAAAGACAAGGTGTGTCGAACCAAAGCCACGTACATATATTTCTAGCTTATATCCAACAATACGTCGTTCGGAAATTCGCGGCTCTCGGAAATATTTCCCCATTGTCCAGCGAGCAAACCCCCCGAGTAAAGATCTACGCAAACGTGCGTAGATCTTGAATTCAACGAGGACTGTGGAAAGGGGAATCATAACAGCCTACCCTTATCAGCCAATGAAATGTTGAAGGGCAGAGTTTATGCTGTCCCTAAAACTTCTTTTTTATCACCCTTTAATGTCTCTACCGTCCCTGTAACTCGTTCATTCACAAGAATTCGAATTATTTTAGGCGTCAACCTTCGTTACATACTCTTACGGTGGTAATGGCTGTTTACTGTTTCTATCTATGGTGAGAGCGTGGCATTGTGGAACTGTCGTCCAAGGAACAAGGTTGCAATATTCGATTGCTTCAGGCTTTTGCTATTATTGGCCTCGCTTCCCATTTCTCGATTTCTTCTTGCACTACTAGTAATTCGTCATTGTATTGTTTTTATAGCAAGGAATTCTAGAAAAACCAATAAGTCTAATTTGTATGATAATGCGATTGAAGTATGTAAAAAAAATTTTGAATGCAGCCTACTTTTCATGGGAATATCACTTGAGAGATTTCCAGAAACGGTGATTTAAAAAATTTTTATTTTCCAAAGAGCAAATTCTGTATTTGAACTCTTTTAAATATAGTATCGATCGACTTCGGTGAAAGCGGTCCCGGGTTCGATTCCCAGTGGGGGTCTACTTGCGAAATGACTTAAGCTGTCGAAGCACTTTTAACAAACTACTACTACTACTAGTATTTGCTCTTTGCACAATATGACCTCCAAACAACATGAATTATCTTCAACGAATTCGACATAAAATGTATAGCTGACGCCCTTTTATGCAATAAAATATCTTTTTGTATTATAATGAAAGAATTGTGACTGTTAAATGGTAAATAATCTTTCAATTATATATCAGAACTACAAACTCTGGCGAAAATAGCAGAAAATTTGCTGCGTAGCCAATATCTGAGATTTTTAACCTTATAACTGTTAAAGAAAACTAAAATTTCTCGCATTTTTAGGATGGATATTAAAAATTTTTGTAAGTAACTTCTTAGACTTTCCATTTACGCAGGAAATAAGAATTAAAAGCCAATTTTATACCATATAATGGTATGCGTAAAAATGTGGAAGATTCTTAACATTTCCAAATATTTGCATGNGTTTCAGGATGATTTAAACTTTGGAGATTATACATCGTAGTGAGCAGGTTCGTCTGAATATACCGCATCCCGATTTAATGGAGTATAAGTAGAAAGGATTTAGAGAATATTCAGTGGCGGAAGTTCTCTTGATTAACTGTGAAAGGCATAATTATGAGAGCCCGCTGAATCCTCTACAATAAGCCGGATTACCTCCATTCATTTTTACCTTTCCAGGATATACCTGCTTGATATGCCTACGCCGTAACCTGCACAAATCCAACAGTGGAATTTCGACAAAAGGATTTATTCCATTACTTCGCCACGCTAAGATTGATGACTCATTCTTTTAATGTCCGCTCAGCTCAATTGGCCCCATATTTTATCCGCGCAAACAATGCTTTAATTCGCCACATGAATTCGTGCCCTTTTGTAGTGCCTGAAACGGGAACAAAAGCGCTTAGTCACTTGAATAATTAGCGTCCACTCCGGGTTCCCGGGCGGTAATTTCACCCTTCATTAGAAGCATTTGCTAAAACAGTTATTATATCAATTATTTTTGTTTCACTTTGAAAGATTAATGTTACGTCTAGGTTCATTTGTGACAATGCCACTCGTGAGATTGATACTGCCATTAGTGTGTGAGATACGTTCTTTGGAGCCCCAGTGACACGGGCGCATAAAGGTGAACGCGTAGGCTTCTCAAAAACGCTAATTAAAAGTGAAAATGGACCATTATGACTGTTGATGCTGCGGAAAGAGGTCACTGGGAGATTAAGAGCTTTCTAAATGCGAATGTGGAGTCAAAAGAAAATTTGCGGAGCGGAGAAATGGTCGACGATATAATAAATGCATTCCAGAGAAATTATCATTGCCAAAGAGTGAGAAATACTAAGACGAAGTCCGGCATCTTAATGGTGCAGGTGAGGATTCGTTACTTATTTTCATCGAAAAATGAAGGCGTCGAATTATGGTACTGGAAAGGATTATCCTTCAAGGCCTTGCGGAAATAAAACACCGCCTTATTTGGACGCTTTTCCAAGGCGCAGATACTATCGTTATATGTTCCTCGATTGCTCAAAAGAAAAACTCATACAGTTTGTTTCAAGAGGAAATTGCTCAAAAGTGAAACAATTGAAATTAAATATAACAGACATTTTCTTGGCAAGTTATCAGACGTGAAACTTTTATTGCGGCAACATTTACCTCTTCCACTGAGAAGCGAGATTTTCTACTTCTTCCCATAATTCTAAAATCATTAGACATCTCAACCTCCACCATTATTTCACTTAAAGGAATAACATTTATAGCAAGCTCAACCCAAACCTAAGGAATAACATAATTATTTCTCATTGTCCAAAAAATAGAAACAAACTTATTCTTCGAGTTTCCTCCTCAGAGAGGTCGCGGTTTAAACTAGATGACAAGTCAAAGTCTTCCTTTCTTACGTAGAAGAAACTTTTTAGGGGTATTTATTAGAGAGAGATTATTGAAGTTTCTTTAATCGGAAACGTTTCAATGTCTACTTCTTTTTAAAAGATTGAAGAGTGTTTCTTATCAAGCACTCTGATAAATTAACTGTGCAGGAGAAATCTTAATTTCGTCTTCTAAAAGAAGTAACACCTTACAAACTATTCTTCCAAGGTTCAAGAAGGAAAACGCTGTAAACTGTTTTCTTTAACTCTTTGCATCCAAAACAGAGAAATAATCCGTATCAAATGAGGTTGGAAGAACAAGTAATCCGGCATATGGGGATGAGTTTCAAACATTCGCTAAGAGCAACTCGTGAACAATTATCTTTTTGATTCATTGACGATCTGTGACATGCTTTTAAGCTTGCATAAAACTAAAACTACTTTTAAATTTTCACGTTTAAAAGGAAAATGCGACCGTGATGATCTTCCCTTTTAGCAGCTACTTGTATTTCCTTCATTTTTCTATAGATAATTCCAGAATAGAAAGCCGAAACCCAAATCTAAGCTTGAGATCCGAAGATATCGGTGTGCCCTTATTGAAAATAGCGCAATAATTATTACTTACAGTCACCTTTTCACAGCTTTAAGGAAACAATTTTTTCCCACAATACAACCATTGTAGACATTCTCTGTGATAATAATATTTTGAACAAATCTCAACACATCGTTTTTCCCTGTTTATCAGTTACAATAATCCTCATATACCGGAATTAAATCGCGAGTGGATATACGTACTTATACATTTCCCGTTCATTAGCAAGGTTAGGCCCATCTCCGTCTTATCGAAATTCCCATCAAAATATTTATACAGATTAATGTAAAAAAACCTCAGTACGGTGAAAGAAACAGTCATTGAAACTTAGGGTTGACAAAGAAATCAATCCACCGTTCATAAGACATCCAAAAAATGGGGGACGATAAGGGAAGAAATGATAAATAAAATAAAAAATTTGGTGTGGATAATAGATTTAAAAACATTAAGTGAAGAATGAAAACATGCAACTTTCACACGAAAATTTTCGTGCGAAAGTGCATTTTTTCATTATTTTTGTTTTGGGGACATACAACTGAGTCGTGCTAGAGAGAATTCATAGAAAGAAAAATGGTAACATTTATAGTAAATAAAATATTAAGAATAATCAATAATGTAAATAGTCAATAAGCGTAAATACGTCTTAGTTTTAAATACGTATTTCTATTTTTATAATACGTCGCGGAGTATTCTAGTACCGTCACCCTGGATTAAATATGGCCTCCCCGATTTCGAGCAAGGAGCGGTAACAACCGTTTTATAATATTGCTGCCAAGCAAAATATGACAGGTGTTGTAAAATATTCTCACCTTTCTCCATGGCGGAGGGTTTTGAAAGAGAGGATCCGTTTCGGTGGGAGAGAATCTTTTCTTCCTCAAACTAACCTTTGAAATCCATTCAATGTTTTACCCTCCCGAAGACCGAATCCTGCTTGCAATACGCGAAAGCTTCTCCTTTACCTCCATCGTCCATTTGTCACGAGGACAACCGTGAAAAAGTTCCCCCTCCTCCTTTTTTTGGAAAACCGCCTATCTTTTTCGCTCCTCGACAACCGGCGCATAAACCTTGCAGCAGATCACCCAAAGAATTCTTCTCCCACATTTTAGCCGCTAAGTCCTCCTCCTCCCCAAAATCTGTTCATTTTTTCCAGAGCCTCTCGGAAAAGTTGGGGGACGGGGTGTATTTTATTCTCGACTTTCCTACTGATCAAATCCGGGAAACACCTCGTTTCTCCCTCTCTTATCCAGAAATCTTTAGCGCGGCAATAAATTCCTACATTACCTTCTCTTTACTCTCCGTTCACTTTGAGGAATACGTTGCGAATCGGTTTGGCTAATTCAAGCCGCCGCACAGTGGGTTGATCGGAATGAGAAGAACTAAAATGAATATACGGAAATATTTTTCTTTTTTTTTTGAAACTCGAAACGTTTAATTGCAATTGAATCTTTGAATACTTGAATTGATTTTGAAACTTTGCAATAATTTCTGAATGAAACTATGCATTTAATTTACGTTTGCTTTTGCGCATTTAAACTAAATGGAGCTTATAAGACCTCTTTCCGTATGTGAATAACATAGATATTGAGACTCTCAATTTAGAAAAATTCCTTAGTTTGCTCTTGTTCTCAAGTGTTGCGTGTCTTGTTTTTTTTTAAACGTAGTATTAAGGTTTTGTTTAATCTCCCGAAAATTTCACTTCTTCTCTGAGCTTCCTTGTCTCGATCATTCACTAATAGTAAAGATTTGTATAGAACATTTATATCTTTATATGAAAAACTTTGCTTAGGTAGTTTCCGAATTGTATTACTGTAAAAAGTTTCCCATATATCTCGCTGAGATGGGAAATTATTATTTCATCTACAAATTCAAAATATCTTATATTTAAAGAAAAGTATCAACAGAAGAAAACTGATTCACCAATAGGCATCAATAAGCAAAACAGCAACATAGAGCCTTTCCATATAGCAACTAATGTCAATGTTGATGTTATGCATTAGGCAGCATTACCTCTTTGAAAGATTTCGCGGGCCGCAGGCGATCTAATTAGTTTATAAATGGAAAAAAAATAGTCGCACGTCACCACTCCTTTTTCATTACTTTTCACTTTTGATCTACTAAAGACTGCAGAGGGTAAAAATATATTAGAATGGATAAAAAAATATATATCAACTGTAGCGATCAGTCCAGCTGCAGTGCTTTTATCTTCAGACGATAATGTATCAATAAGTGTCCACGTGGTTGGTAATTAAGCGACAAACACGTAAGCCAAGAATTTTTACTGAATAAATTATCTCATTCGTGTAAAAAATGCCGTTAGAAATTATAAATGAATATATAATGAAATTATATTTATTCTTAGCTGCAGATAACTCTAAGACTAGCATTAAAAGCCATTAGAAAACGGTCCGCGTTGGTACTTCAGAAGTTGGGTAACATTAAGAACAACAATAAATTGTTCACAAATAAATTCGTCACATGCCATAGTGACTCACTGCGGAGGATAGAGAACTCTGTTACAGTCGGTGAAAGAACCGTTCCTGAGGGTCAGCAAAGTTGAATATTTTTTTGTTAGGAGATTAATGTTGTCAAAAGGTAAATACGTTAATTAACTTTCTCGTTATTACGCCCCTAGTGACACACTATAAAGAGACGAAAATTTTCAATTTATTCCTAAAATTTGGTCGACTTCCTCTCCTAAGTTGCTTTCAATTGGCTTATTCATTCGATTTAGTAGAACGATTTGAATGGAAGTATTAATAACTCACTCTTTCTGGGTCAATGACATGATATGTGGCATTTGAATAGAATGTAATTAGAAATATATCTTCATATTGCCAACTACTTCTCAAATCCTCAAAAGTTTAGAAAGTCTGGATTTATGTCGCCTAAAAAGATGTCAGCATAAAATTGCTTCCAAGAACCTGCATTCGTTAGAACATCTGTTTCGTTAAATATAAATACTTAGCATCTGGAAACTATTTCTCGGCCTAGTTAACCTTTTAACCGTCTCTCAAGTTGAATTTATATTCATAAAATAGATGATTTGTTGGGTCCAACTTTCTGATCCCGAGAGCCAGTACCAGCGCAAATCAAATAACCTGAAAACACAGGAGGAAAGAAGAGTTTATTAAGATATGCCCCAGGGATATAATACCAAACTAAGCTAACAGTATCATCTGTCGCTGTTAAAGTTCATCCCCGCAGTTCCATTTCGTGAGAATTCTGAACTGATGAGCCATTGAAAGCGTGATGCGATTAAGGGATGTATGTAAGGCATATGCGGGATAAAATGAAAAAGGATGATACCTCACTTCAGGATCGTTAATGTAACTGTAGGAGAAGGATAATTACACCATTGCGAGCCACGCTGCGTTTCAGGATGATTTAAACTTTGGAGATTATACATCGTAGTGAGCAGGTTCGTCTGAATATACCGCATCCCGATTTAATGGAGTATAAGTAGAAAGGATTTAGAGAATATTCAGTGGCGGAAGTTCTCTTGATTAACTGTGAAAGGCATAATTATGAGAGCCCGCTGAATCCTCTACAATAAGCCGGATTACCTCCATTCATTTTTACCTTTCCAGGATATACCTGCTTGATATGCCTACGCCGTAACCTGCACAAATCCAACAGTGGAATTTCGACAAAAGGATTTATTCCATTACTTCGCCACGCTAAGATTGATGACTCATTCTTTTAATGTCCGCTCAGCTCAATTGGCCCCATATTTTATCCGCGCAAACAATGCTTTAATTCGCCACATGAATTCGTGCCCTTTTGTAGTGCCTGAAACGGGAACAAAAGCGCTTAGTCACTTGAATAATTAGCGTCCACTCCGGGTTCCCGGGCGGTAATTTCACCCTTCATTAGAAGCATTTGCTAAAACAGTTATTATATCAATTATTTTTGTTTCACTTTGAAAGATTAATGTTACGTCTAGGTTCATTTGTGACAATGCCACTCGTGAGATTGATACTGCCATTAGTGTGTGAGATACGTTCTTTGGAGCCCCAGTGACACGGGCGCATAAAGGTGAACGCGTAGGCTTCTCAAAAACGCTAATTAAAAGTGAAAATGGACCATTATGACTGTTGATGCTGCGGAAAGAGGTCACTGGGAGATTAAGAGCTTTCTAAATGCGAATGTGGAGTCAAAAGAAAATTTGCGGAGCGGAGAAATGGTCGACGATATAATAAATGCATTCCAGAGAAATTATCATTGCCAAAGAGTGAGAAATACTAAGACGAAGTCCGGCATCTTAATGGTGCAGGTGAGGATTCGTTACTTATTTTCATCGAAAAATGAAGGCGTCGAATTATGGTACTGGAAAGGATTATCCTTCAAGGCCTTGCGGAAATAAAACACCGCCTTATTTGGACGCTTTTCCAAGGCGCAGATACTATCGTTATATGTTCCTCGATTGCTCAAAAGAAAAACTCATACAGTTTGTTTCAAGAGGAAATTGCTCAAAAGTGAAACAATTGAAATTAAATATAACAGACATTTTCTTGGCAAGTTATCAGACGTGAAACTTTTATTGCGGCAACATTTACCTCTTCCACTGAGAAGCGAGATTTTCTACTTCTTCCCATAATTCTAAAATCATTAGACATCTCAACCTCCACCATTATTTCACTTAAAGGAATAACATTTATAGCAAGCTCAACCCAAACCTAAGGAATAACATAATTATTTCTCATTGTCCAAAAAATAGAAACAAACTTATTCTTCGAGTTTCCTCCTCAGAGAGGTCGCGGTTTAAACTAGATGACAAGTCAAAGTCTTCCTTTCTTACGTAGAAGAAACTTTTTAGGGGTATTTATTAGAGAGAGATTATTGAAGTTTCTTTAATCGGAAACGTTTCAATGTCTACTTCTTTTTAAAAGATTGAAGAGTGTTTCTTATCAAGCACTCTGATAAATTAACTGTGCAGGAGAAATCTTAATTTCGTCTTCTAAAAGAAGTAACACCTTACAAACTATTCTTCCAAGGTTCAAGAAGGAAAACGCTGTAAACTGTTTTCTTTAACTCTTTGCATCCAAAACAGAGAAATAATCCGTATCAAATGAGGTTGGAAGAACAAGTAATCCGGCATATGGGGATGAGTTTCAAACATTCGCTAAGAGCAACTCGTGAACAATTATCTTTTTGATTCATTGACGATCTGTGACATGCTTTTAAGCTTGCATAAAACTAAAACTACTTTTAAATTTTCACGTTTAAAAGGAAAATGCGACCGTGATGATCTTCCCTTTTAGCAGCTACTTGTATTTCCTTCATTTTTCTATAGATAATTCCAGAATAGAAAGCCGAAACCCAAATCTAAGCTTGAGATCCGAAGATATCGGTGTGCCCTTATTGAAAATAGCGCAATAATTATTACTTACAGTCACCTTTTCACAGCTTTAAGGAAACAATTTTTTCCCACAATACAACCATTGTAGACATTCTCTGTGATAATAATATTTTGAACAAATCTCAACACATCGTTTTTCCCTGTTTATCAGTTACAATAATCCTCATATACCGGAATTAAATCGCGAGTGGATATACGTACTTATACATTTCCCGTTCATTAGCAAGGTTAGGCCCATCTCCGTCTTATCGAAATTCCCATCAAAATATTTATACAGATTAATGTAAAAAAACCTCAGTACGGTGAAAGAAACAGTCATTGAAACTTAGGGTTGACAAAGAAATCAATCCACCGTTCATAAGACATCCAAAAAATGGGGGACGATAAGGGAAGAAATGATAAATAAAATAAAAAATTTGGTGTGGATAATAGATTTAAAAACATTAAGTGAAGAATGAAAACATGCAACTTTCACACGAAAATTTTCGTGCGAAAGTGCATTTTTTCATTATTTTTGTTTTGGGGACATACAACTGAGTCGTGCTAGAGAGAATTCATAGAAAGAAAAATGGTAACATTTATAGTAAATAAAATATTAAGAATAATCAATAATGTAAATAGTCAATAAGCGTAAATACGTCTTAGTTTTAAATACGTATTTCTATTTTTATAATACGTCGCGGAGTATTCTAGTACCGTCACCCTGGATTAAATATGGCCTCCCCGATTTCGAGCAAGGAGCGGTAACAACCGTTTTATAATATTGCTGCCAAGCAAAATATGACAGGTGTTGTAAAATATTCTCACCTTTCTCCATGGCGGAGGGTTTTGAAAGAGAGGATCCGTTTCGGTGGGAGAGAATCTTTTCTTCCTCAAACTAACCTTTGAAATCCATTCAATGTTTTACCCTCCCGAAGACCGAATCCTGCTTGCAATACGCGAAAGCTTCTCCTTTACCTCCATCGTCCATTTGTCACGAGGACAACCGTGAAAAAGTTCCCCCTCCTCCTTTTTTTGGAAAACCGCCTATCTTTTTCGCTCCTCGACAACCGGCGCATAAACCTTGCAGCAGATCACCCAAAGAATTCTTCTCCCACATTTTAGCCGCTAAGTCCTCCTCCTCCCCAAAATCTGTTCATTTTTTCCAGAGCCTCTCGGAAAAGTTGGGGGACGGGGTGTATTTTATTCTCGACTTTCCTACTGATCAAATCCGGGAAACACCTCGTTTCTCCCTCTCTTATCCAGAAATCTTTAGCGCGGCAATAAATTCCTACATTACCTTCTCTTTACTCTCCGTTCACTTTGAGGAATACGTTGCGAATCGGTTTGGCTAATTCAAGCCGCCGCACAGTGGGTTGATCGGAATGAGAAGAACTAAAATGAATATACGGAAATATTTTTCTTTTTTTTTTGAAACTCGAAACGTTTAATTGCAATTGAATCTTTGAATACTTGAATTGATTTTGAAACTTTGCAATAATTTCTGAATGAAACTATGCATTTAATTTACGTTTGCTTTTGCGCATTTAAACTAAATGGAGCTTATAAGACCTCTTTCCGTATGTGAATAACATAGATATTGAGACTCTCAATTTAGAAAAATTCCTTAGTTTGCTCTTGTTCTCAAGTGTTGCGTGTCTTGTTTTTTTTTAAACGTAGTATTAAGGTTTTGTTTAATCTCCCGAAAATTTCACTTCTTCTCTGAGCTTCCTTGTCTCGATCATTCACTAATAGTAAAGATTTGTATAGAACATTTATATCTTTATATGAAAAACTTTGCTTAGGTAGTTTCCGAATTGTATTACTGTAAAAAGTTTCCCATATATCTCGCTGAGATGGGAAATTATTATTTCATCTACAAATTCAAAATATCTTATATTTAAAGAAAAGTATCAACAGAAGAAAACTGATTCACCAATAGGCATCAATAAGCAAAACAGCAACATAGAGCCTTTCCATATAGCAACTAATGTCAATGTTGATGTTATGCATTAGGCAGCATTACCTCTTTGAAAGATTTCGCGGGCCGCAGGCGATCTAATTAGTTTATAAATGGAAAAAAAATAGTCGCACGTCACCACTCCTTTTTCATTACTTTTCACTTTTGATCTACTAAAGACTGCAGAGGGTAAAAATATATTAGAATGGATAAAAAAATATATCTCAACTGTAGCGATCAGTCCAGCTGCAGCGCTTTTATCTTTATTTGCGAATTCGCCCTACATAATTCATAAGTCGGGCGAGTGGATTTATGTGCTTTATTTTGAAAATTACCTCGACGGCCGCTCTAAAGAAGGCAAAACTTTCTGCCGATGCATCATTCATCTATAAAATGCAATCCTTACGCACACCGAAACGGCGTCAGAATACACTAACCGAACCCTCATAATCTCGGCTTCGGAATGTGGATGGAACTTGTTTGCCTCGAGTTTTATCAAACCATAAAAGGTGTGCGCGTTCCAAATTGGTTTTCGTAATCGCGTTCGCCAAGCTCATCCTTGCGAATACAGAGCTGTACGTATTCCGAATAATCCATTTCCCACCCAAGTGGTAAAAAATGAAGCGCGCGGTGCGCCGACTGCCTTTTGAGGGCTTTCGACCGTATTCGCCGCTTACCCACTGATATATATTCTCCGACGGCTCTAAATTATTCAGGAAATTCCCCGATCGGAGAAGTGAAACCTTTTCCAGCAGCACTCGGGCGATTTGTAAATGGAAGAGATAGATCATGATGAAATCCCGTCCTGTCAACCGCATCTGATAACTTTAAAACGCGCGTTCATTATAACATACGAACCCTAGTTTAAAAAAATCTTTTCAATTAGTAATTATAGCTCTCCAAGTAAACTTCCTCTTCTTTAGTAAAACTGGCTAAGCATTGTGGTTATTTAGAAATGCAGTGCGAGATTTCATTAAGTATTCACGCTACGAACATGATCGGTTTTAGCGAAACTCGTGTCTTACCTGAAGCCACCATGAGTTGAGGATTATATTTTGTGGAATAATGTATGCACAAGGTTTATAATTAGGCATGGAAATTAAGGGCATCTGAGGAAGTGAATCAACAGAAAGTTAGAGGAAATGATGAAGTATTTGTTTACGATCGAGAGAAAAATCTTACTTCTGAGAAAGATATTTCCTGAATTGAATTGCTAAAGGAGTGTGGCAGGATGATTTATAACTCCGCCACGTCATTTTCTGCTGATTAATTGACTGAGACGAAATTTTAGAAAACTCTAAGCCGTGCATCTTTAGGAAAATATATTTCTTTATCGCTAAGGAATTAGTTATGAAGCAAAAAGACTGTTTAAAGTAACGACAGGAAATTTTTGTCATGTTCGCTCATCCAATGAAGCGGAAAAAATATTGGAGAATATCCAAAAGAATCGTATATTGAGAGCATGCTGAAAGATGAATAATTCTGAACTTCTTAAAGTCCACATTGAACCTCTTACGATCTTTTCTTAAAAATTCTTTTTTGTTAACAAAGTTATTTTTCAAATCGAAAAAATACAATCAAATGGAATAGAATCAAATACTTCATTTAATGTTAAAATTTTGCAGCTCTCAGAGATGTTTGGGAGGTAAAATTGAATCAAAATGAAATTTTACTTTTTCCTACTATAAATAGATTACATTCGCGCTGTACTAATTCTTATCGCGTGATAGTTTTACGTTCGTTCTGAGTTGGAACCAACAGTTTTTCGATATCGTACCAGGGCACATCTAATGTATCTCCCCTAATAAGCAAACGCCAAAAACAAATGAACATTTGTCCTCGCGCAATGACAGAGTGTTGGAAATCGGAAAAGACGCGGATTTTTTAAAATGAAAACATTTTTGGCGATATCCTCGGATGGAGAATCCCATGTCCCCGGCGAGACGAAAACGAAACTGCAATTAGATGAGGGGAAAGATCAATATGGAGCACCCGTCCAGACGAGAAGAAAGAGGTGATCGATGGCAGACAGACAGAAAGAGATTGGCTTTCGGGGGATATAATATTTTAATAATGAGGGATATGGGGAGGGGGAGCGATCCCCCGCGGGGGAGGAACAGAAGAAATCTGCAGAGAGCGAATCGTTGGTGCCGGGGGCGGAATAAAAAAGAAGAGAGGAGGTGGTCGTATAGGAGTAGGTGGAGGATGTCTGTACGAGGAGGTAGAATGTTTAAGGCCCTCCTAGGCATCTCTTTGACAACGGGGGGCATCATTTCAGACACTCCCGGTGGGGGAGTGGGATCCTCCAGGAGGTTCTAGGGTGCGGGCCGACGTTGAAATAAATAAATTTGTATAATATATACATTCGGAATGAAGAATAGAAGCGGATATTTTTGGACCGAAGTGAGAGTGCGTGGAGAGGGGGGTAGGAAGATGAATGTCCCAGCCGCAGGAACAGGTAGGGATGCGTGCCGGGGGGAGTTTGTGCCAACTATTCTTTCTCTCGCCGGAGGTTGTGGAGGCTGGGCGGTCCCGGGTATTCCTCACCGTCGACGTTTTGATATTTGGCGAGCCCTTTTACGTCCTCGCCGTGGTTTCCAGATTGCCTCGTGATCCCGCGATGAAATATCGGTTCCGAAAATTTTTTGCCCTCGCTTTCTTTCCCTTCGGAGATAAATTCTAATCGTGGTTGCCGATTTAACGCCGTAGATTGGTTTTTTCCGCGGCACTCTGCGGAAGCGCTGGTCTCAGATGCCGTTAGAGTTTTTAATGAGCGGACACGAAGACGGGGCTGTGAAATTATCGCTTCATGATCAGAGTTTTCGCTTCGAGGGCGCGAATTTAATCGCAATCGAATGGCTTTTTATGAAAGCGAATCCACTTAGCGATGAATGCCACCGTATGTTCCTTACGTCAGCTTACGTGTCAGATGAGGTAGAGATGAGTACATCACAATATGAGCCTTTCATCTGATATGATCTTATGGTGTAACAAATTCCGCGAAATATGAAGTGAATAAAGGTGATTTTTTGTTTTTGCGTTTCCGTGGTTTTAGTTCCTGTTTATCTTGTTACATTACCTTTTCATATTGATTAGCTAAAATTATCCTCCGCAAAAATCACCCTTTGCCAAAATTATATACTTCAGATGTAACAGCGTACGTTCCTTAATGGAAGAAAGTATCACTTAGTGTAGAAAATTTTATTAACGCTCACACTTCAGTTGATTCAAATCCGAACGATGTGTGGGCGTATCCGAGGTCGGTGCAGTTGATTAAGTATCCGATTATTAAGAATCACAAACATGTTCTATTTAACTTGCGAGATCAGTCTTCGGTATTGCAACCAAACGAAACAACATTTACAAGAATTTCACATACGTACAGTGTGTGATATGTTAAAGAACATAATTTGTTCAAAGACTATTTTAACTCTCCGAATAGTTTCATAAGCGACCATCGACTCGCTATAGTGATCAATAGAATTGTCGTAGATATCCCCAAACCTACTGACGTCATTCTGGTTTGGGTGCCGTTCTAATTTGTGCATCTTCCTTTCAGCATCTGCATATTCCTCCAAAGAATCTGTAAAAGCAGGTATCTCATTAGTACTCCTTCATTTTTCCCGATTTTAAAACAACCAGCGTATATTCTTCTTGCGTTTGTTCCGAGAGATTTTATATAGCCTAACATAAGTTCGTAGTCCAAATATATAAAACGTGCTGGAAAAATGCTTAGTGGAATAATTTATTCGGACCATTCGTAGATCGATGATGTATTGTAACTCGATGATAATTGATAATTGATACTCAATTGATTTAAATCTTAATTACAGGATATGCCTATATTATGTGAATGTATGTCCTCTAATAGTCTATAAGAAGATATTCAATAAAAGCTACGAGACGAGATGTGGATGTCATACTTTTTGAAATGTATATAATAATCCAAATATATATATCCTAATAGAAATTAAGTTGAAATATATATGGATAAGTATGTGTAAGTGAAAGCAAATGAGTTAGACTTTCGTGGAGGTCAATTTCGCGCTCAAGGACTTCGGCGGAAACGACACACACATAGTTTACATTCATTTAATCTCGAGTTCTTTATGAAAGTTTAATGTGGCATTACTTTAGGTGCTTTCGAAGAATAAAGAGACGACATTAAGCCGCCGCTCCCCCGCGAGATTATTTTAATTTATTAGGTTCCCGGTCCAAAGAAAAGTCTGTAAGTAAACCGCAATAAAAATCGCCTCAAATGCCACAAACTCGACTTGCACGACCTCCAAACACGGCGACGCGACTCTCGAGGCGCTCTAGACTCCACGCCGCCCTCAACGGTCTTCATAACGTCATAAGCCTCAAGCTCCAATTATTTTTCCCTTCAGAATTCTCTCTTCCTTCTCAGCCCCATCTTCTCCTCTTGCCTTTCACGGCATTGCCCCCTCCTCGCTGCTTTCCAGGCCACCCTTAGGCAACATGACCTCTCTTCATAAGGTACAGCGAGCGAGAGAGTCTTTGGGAGAGCACAAAACCTCCAACTTCAGGCGAATCCACGGCCACCGAAGGGAGGTAACGCTAACGCTCACTGCATAATACAACAGACACATAATTATCTGCTAATTTCATAGATGATTCCGATAATATTTCTCTATTTTTTAGTTTTAGTGGGATTCTTATGACCTACTAAAAACTGTGTAATCACCATTGTTAACATGATCGATAACAGTAACTTAAAATAAATCCCCAAAACTTTGAAAGAGGACCATTTAAATGCAGGCAAAGCGCTATGCCGGCCAAATCTAAGTTAGAGCTCATTTTTGAACTAATTTTTTTTGTCGTGCTTAAAAGAGAATAACCTAAGTGGTACGAATCTACAAGAATATTTAAAACCTAAATGCGGCTTACCTTTTCGGAAATAATTAAACGAGATCATCAAAAATCTCATACTGACAGTGTCCAGAGTAAAAAATCCGATAAGTTCGCGGGCATCGATTCCCTGATATATGGATTCGTTAAAATTCGCAGGTTTGGATAAAACTCACAAAATCGGAACAAGAATGGATATCCATTCTAATCGTGGCGCACTGTAAAAAAAACAAATAAAACAGGCTGATAGTCCTTTTTCTTTGACGTCCTAAAAGGATGACTCATTTCGATTCACATCGGAAATTACTTTTAAGGAAGTAAAATTAAAAGTAGGGCGATCGCTGTAAATTTACACCTGCCACACAATGATAACTGTGACACAAATGTTTAATTGTAGCGGTTTAAAGAGCAGGTCATTAAGTGAACCGAATGCATAGAAGTAATAGAAATTCTTTTTAGCAGAGTCAGCCAAGTTCCGTGGATTTCTAACATTTGTGCCCCAAGTTTTAGGGCCCCCGCTTTGAAACTAAATTCGTTTCCTTGCTGTTGGCAATCTTAGGAACATTCTTCTTCCAATTATCATAATTTTTGTTTAACGCTATTTATTATATGAGCAGAGACAGTGGAGAAGGTGGCCCCAATTTAATTTTCACCGGGAACCCTTTTGGTGGAAGGCCGGTCCTGGCAGTGAATCTACAGAGAAGATGCGAAGAAGAGGTAAAAAGGACGAAAGGAATGCAACGAAGCAAGGAGAGGAAATTCGCGAAATGAGTGTTAGTTGAAGGACAAGATGGCGGTCCGTGTCATCTACATAAGGGAGACTCGTTTGATGATATCTTCTTTCCCCCCACAACCGCCCATATTCCCTCTCCCAATCCTTAACCTCCCCCTGAGCGTTTCCATTTTGACCCTTTATTCCCTCTCTCCATTCTTCTCCAATTTCCCAACTACCTCCCTGAAGAAATCACTCGCCCTCTCATTCCGTCTCATCATATCTCCATCCCTTAATCTCCCTCTCGTACCGATCCTAACAAATATCTCCCCACCCACCGAAAAAGTTCCTTTTCTTCTGCCGCTTATCCACTCCCCCCTCCCCTCAGCGTTCCGCCTGAGGACATTTGAGAGAGAGAGACGAGATGAGGAAAGAGGGGCGCCCTGAGGAGGGATGTGATGAGCCAAAGGGTCTCTTTTAGGAGGGAATTGTGGAGAGAGAGGTCACTTGCCTCGGGCACCATTCGTTGGGAGGAGTTAAGGATGGAGACGAGATTGTGGGCGAAGAAGCGTTTGGGGGAGAATTGGAAATGGAAATATATAGAGAGGAAAAAGATTTGCAGGAGGAAAATCTGAGGAAATTGGCGAAGGAGGGTACTAAATATAAACAGACCCAATGACAAGGGAACATGGCCAATAGTGGAAGAAGGGCCTCTATCAAATTCGTGTCAAACGTAAATCACTCTACAACATCGGTAAATTATTGTTACTTTTAATTATATCAAGCATTAAAATGATAATTAGTATATATAATATACGTATTATTTACATATATTCAAACAAATAGCTTTCGTGGACAAGGCAAACTTTCGTCAATCTTTCTGCGCAATAATTTCTTATAAAATCATTTATAATCAATTGAAAAGCTTGTCATATAAATAACAGTGCAGTGAATTCTATAAGAAGTGAAAGCAATTGTTCAAGTCGAACTACGTCAATTGGTTTCCTTTATTTGATAGAAGGATGAAACTTACCGAGTTATAATGAATTTCCGCTGTAACCGTATTTTAATAAAGATAGTTAAATGTGTGTGTTATATAACAAAATTTAAAAAATATAAAACTTTTGCCGCGGGATACAAATTGGAAACAAAAAACGTGCAACGAGTAAAAGGAAAGTAATTGAAATCATTCTGGAACCGCGCGTTGAGGCTTTTTCCTCGTTCGTCTTACCAAAGAAGGTATTTTCAAGATAATATCACTGCTTCCTACACAATTAACTAAGAGAAAGTTTTTGAAAATGTATTGTTTTGCAACTCTCAGAGTTATGAAAATATTTTAATTGTACCTGGTTTAAGTTTTACCTATTACGCTTGTGTTATCTACTAAAAACGTACATATTAGTTATGAGTGATTGTTTTTATTCTATCCACCATTTTTATAAATACTATTTGATGAGAGGAAAGATTGGATAGAGCAACGGAAATGAACAAGCGTCGCGGATATGTCGGATGCATTCTACGAATGGAACACCATCCAAAAAGGCCAATAATGGAAAATCGGCAGTATCGGTAATAGGAGGGCAAACAATATGATTATCCTTTGCCAAAAGAATTCCTTGTCAGAGGTAAAGGAGAAAGAATTCAGTAAATAAGGAATTCAGATGTGGCAAAGAACGCGATAGGAATCTCTCAGACTACACCAAACGCAAGCATAGGCGGGAGTGTAGAAATCAATTCATAATTTAACCAAATAAGTCGCATCGAAGGTCAAGACGGTCGCAAATGGAAACAAAAGTCGCGGGGAAAGAGTGGTGGGCAGTCGGCGCCAGGAGGCAACTGCAGCCGAAGAGAGCGGAAAAGCGGGGAAAAGGAGGCACTGGGAGGGAAGGAGGGAGGGGCAAGTGGGAAAACGAAATAGGTGATCAAAGTAGAAAGAGAGAAAGCGGGCAAATGGGGAGATGTTGGTGGGTGGAAGTCGCAGACGCCATCCTGACCTCAAGGCCCATCCCATTTCGACCTCCAGGGAGTGGGAGGTGGAGCCCATGGGTGGGAGCAAAAGAACAGTTGAAGGGGAAATGTGGTGAAGGAGATGTTGGGGAGAGCTCCCGCATATACTAGAGCAGAACCTTCCAACCGGTGTGCCGCGACAAACGAGTGTGCCGAATTATTTATGAGAGGATTAAGGGAAGGTAAATACGTATAGGCTTACGCCTTAAAACCCAAGGATAAACATGCGAAAAAATTGACGTGACCGGAAAGTAGAGGACCTGGGCCCGAGTCCTGTCACGTCGATATTTTTCACTTTTGTATATCATTGAAGTTCTTAGAGGTTTGTTTACTTGTAATTAAGCAATGAGTGTGCGTTTATATCTCCAAGATATGGGATTGCTCACCTATAATTCACTCAACAACTATCAATAAACATTGAGGGCAGTAAGAAAATAGGAACACGAAGACTCGATCTCAAACCGGCATTCGAATCCCGAACCGCAGTGATACCGCGTGGAGGCTAGCTCACAACTGGAACCGACTTGAACCGAGAATCAGCGTTTCTTTTCCTACAATAAATTTTTTCTAATATCATTCAGACCGAGATTACAAAATAATCCGTTGATTGAATTTGAGTAAAGGTAGAGAGAGGTTTGAGATCATACGTGTGCCGTAGCGGAGGAAGGGCAACGAAGCACTGAGCTGGCGGGTGGGACTTGCTCTTCAGGTGTAGGCGGTCTTAGATTCGATTTCTACAGAGATGAAAACGCCATAGCTCTCGATGGAAGAGAAAATAATAGCAAATCATTGAATTGCCGAGTATTGAATAATAGGGAGTACATCATGGATAGGGTTATCTAGAAGAGATACAGGTACTGTAGAGAAGTTAAAAGAGGAAAAAATTGGACAGAAGGGGGTGCAGATGCTTGAGGGAACAACTAGGAGACTGCAATCGAAAGGAGGGTGGGTGCAGGTTGGACTGGGGACGGAAAGGCTTCAGGGGAGGCAGAGGAAGAGGGGATGGAATGAGAGAGAGGGGAAGGAGGCTGATATTCCGCCCGCCCGCCACAATTCCTCTTATGGTCAAGAAGAGAGTCGCCCTGCCCTGCGGCCAACGTGGTCGGGCAGTGACGACGGCTGAGGCCTTAGGAAAGCACTGGGAGGAGTGTGGGATGCGGAGAGGTAAAAGAAAAAGTGGGATAAAGTGATGGAAGGGGGCAGCTTAAGGGCGTATAAAGGAGAAGTGGAAAAATAAGAAAGAATATGAAAGAAGGAAGACGATTAGGTAGGAGGAAATGAGGGAAGGAATTGTGAATGGAGACGAGGTAAGGTAAAGAGGACCGCCGAGTTATCCTCCTGATTAGCATGCATTACGTTGTAGAAGTCGGACGATTTTCAGGGAATTAAGTCATGCTGTCGAAGTGATGTTTCGAATGGAAACATGCGAGGGGTGAAACGATACTGAAAGGAATGGATAAGTCATGACATTCTGAATCTAATTGTTTGGGCGTGGGCGTGTTTTGAGATACCCATGTTTCACGAAACTGTTTCCCCGGGGGCCAACACAAAAATTAAGAGAAAGGTTTATCTTGACATTATATATTTTCTAAGAATTGAGAACTTTGAAAAGGGTGGGTCGATAGTTTTCACTTTTTCGGAACAAGCAGAAAAATAATTTATCATCTTTTTATATTCTTTACTATAATTGTTTCGATTCATGATAATCGTTATGTTTAGAGAGAATTTTTTTATATATCCTTTTGAATTCATCAAAAGCAACACTTTGAGGCAGGCAGAATTTACAGAATACTTTTTGTCTTACCTACTCGCAGTTTCTGAAAAACAAAACGAGGAATATCTTTTATTTTATCGATTTCCTCTGCTCCTGAACTGAGATACTTAAAGAAGTTAAGGAGTTGATAGAAAAGACGTGTCATTGAATTTCGTCGCACAGTAAATTAAATTATACGAATTTCTTTTTCAGTAAAGAGGAATAGGGATTTTTAAGATTCAGAAGAAATATAGCATAGTGTTCATCCCTTTTCTGTAGAGTTTTTAATAGATACATTATTCAATGGAATAAAAAGAAATATTATAGATTATCTGATAAAATTTTACACCCCGTAATGATATTTTTCATCATCATAATGAAATTTCAATCTAGATATGCACCACCTGCCTAATTTAAGCACTAACAAGCGGAATCTATTGACCTCGGTAAATGCCACCGAATTTCTCCCACTTCAGAGAAGGTCCTCCTTATCAAATAAAACAACATCAGGATTATAACCAGGAAAGCCGACAAAAAGAGGGGAATTCCACTTGAATAACCTCAGCTGCAATCCCACTGAGTACATAGCAAATTAACTCCGTTTAAACCGACATGAGAGAGCGCGCGCAGGCTGTTAAGAGGAAAAGGCACACAAAGAAGAGCGAGACCACGGGTACCTGGACGATGAAAGTGGCGAGTAAAAGGGTAAAGGGGGTAGGGGTTCCAGTGGTGGAGGGGAAGGGATCTGCGAGGATGAAAACAGAACGAGACATTAAGAGCGAGCAAAGACAATGGGAGCGCCGGAGGATAGGGGCAATGGGGGAAGATGAGGAGAAAGGGGTTCTTAGTTGGTACAGGAGGTGGACGCAGAGGGAGATGGTAAGGAGAGGGTGGGATCAGAGGTCAACGACGCCCATGGCAACGGTGAGATAAAAGGGAAAGAAGGCTTTGGGGAAGGTTTTGAGGTCCGCAGGAGAGGGGAATGAATAGA
The DNA here is from genome assembly GCA_000376725.2 of Ladona fulva. NCBI lineage: Eukaryota > Metazoa > Arthropoda > Insecta > Odonata > Libellulidae > Ladona > Ladona fulva. The sequence continues at coordinate 1,408,020 of KZ308139.1, read as the reverse complement.
GGCAGAGAGGTAAGTAGAGGAGAGAGAGGAAGAACGGGTGAGATTCGAGGAGGAGGCGGAGGATCGCGCCGGTGTGGAGAATCTTGTGGAGCAGAAGCGGGAAGGAAGAGAATAATTAAAGAAGATAAAGTTGAAATGGGAATAAAAAAGGAACGCAGAGTTTCGGGAGATGCGAGAAATAATTCGTTTGTTTGAAGAGGAATGTTTCGGGGGATCCGTTCAAAGTGTGTACGAGGTCTAAATTGGAGGAGAAATATGGAAATGCGGATGGATAGCTTGAAGAGGTTGTATTTTACTGAAACAAAAATAAGGTGAAGATGAAGAAGCCTAAATAACAGTCATGGTTACTATGACAATTGTTAGAGTGAGATACATTGTGAGAGCATCCTCGAGATTTCCAAAAACTTAGCAGAAACTACGGAAGCAGTCGACTCAACCCACTGAAGCGAAAAAAGTCCTCTCTAAACCGTTATTTTCAAAAGAAATGCAAAAAGATAAGTCAATGGCCATCTCTTTCTTGAATTATTACTTAACCCTTAATATACCAAGCCTAGTTTGTCAACGTTGTTTACCAAGCTGGGGTCTTCGTAGGACCCCACGGTTTTTCTTTTATTGTAAACCAAATATTACCTCTATACTATTACTTGAAGAGGTTGTATTTTACTGAAACAAAAATAAGGTGAAGATGAAGAAATTTTACGTTGTCGCAATGTATACTCTCGTCATGCGGCAGTAGCCTAAATAACAGTCATGGTTACTATGACAATTGTTAGAGTGAGATACATTGTGAGAGCACCCTCGAGATTTCCAAAAACTTAGCAGAAACTACGGAAGCAGTCGACTCAACCCACTTTGACACTTGTAATTCTGGGGTTCTCCTATAACCCCCCTTGCTATGTTAAGGGTTAAGTGAATTACCCATTATTCCTTATAGATACCCAAGAAATAGAAATATAATTTGAACTTTTATTTATTTTATGCAATTGGAGTTATTTAAAAGTCTTAAGATATATGTGTAAATGTAAAGATAATAAAGTAAGAAACGTTTGTTTGATGGAAAACCAATAGTTATAGTTGCCTTAGAAACTAATAAGATGTAACCTTGCATTTAGCATCAGCTGTTATCTGATTTTGGGAGGAGGCAGCGTTCTTTTGTTCTCTAGTTCGAGCTTCTTGCTAGGTTACGCTCACCTTGAGGATGCTCAATGTTTCTATAGTTCTGTACTGTTTCCATTGGTCTTTTTCATAGTGTCACCTTACTGATATTTCTCTACTTGTTGGGATCGATATTTGTATCATCTACCCCCTTCCAATATTAGCTCTTATCGAGAACGAGAGGTTAGGAATTCAAAGATTTTCCGCTGAAATTTCCGAAGAATTTTATTCTATTCAAAATATGACAACGAAGCGTAGGCGATGAGGACAGAAATTACAATTTTCCCTTCCTTCGAGTATCGTTGTTTCCCTGGATGTCACGACTTCTCGTGCGTTTTGTTTGCATTTATTTGCCAGAGATTTATTGACATTTCGAAAGGAAGCCATTATTTCAAAAATGACGGTGCCTTTCGATTATAATGAGAGGATTGAAAGAGTTAACAATGTCTTTGAAAACAGTACGCATTATTTACATCGCCCGATGCGCTATATATCAAAATGATTGTGGAAATTTACCCGACTCTAAAACCCTTTCAATGGCAGCGATATCCTTACCTCTCAAACTGATGGGTGTATAATTTCGGGTTGACAAAAACTCGAGCGTTGATTCATTAACTCTTCAATGGAACAGAGTTCTAATCTTGCGATCAGTGCATGCCCTCGTTAGTTATTCACCATTTGGCGTTTTCTGTTTAGCCTCCACGACTCGGTGGTTTCTTGTACGATTGTATAATTCATGAGTGAAGTTTTTCTACGGTAGAATATTCGATCGCTCATTTCGAAATAACCTGCCTTTGGCGATATTATGGGGGAATCGCCGACGAATTTGTTGATTTTTCTCGAATGAAATTGTATTTTGCCGCAGGAAGTTTACCAAAAATGGTCTATGCTGATTGAACTAATACTTGTCTAACCTGTAGGACGGTTCTTACGTTTCAATTGCACTAGTATGCATTTGAATACCCTTCATACCGTCTCTATCAGGCTAACTATAGAGAATGAATGGATAAAAACCAAACTATGAATTTTTTCGAGAAGATTTGCCTTACTTAGCAGAGATTCAATGATTCCTCTTTAAACAAAATACTTTTATCTAACCTTTATGTTTATTATCGACAAAGCAGCTATATTTCCATTTTATTATGGTACAAATAAAGAAAAAAACGCCCTTAAGAGTAATTTGTATCAGGAGTCCCTCCAGGAGTAATCATCTTAAGATATTCACCGGATATTTTGCCTTCTAAGTGTGTTGTAGAATTTATAGATACATTCATTTACATGCTATTTAATTGTGTTTAATTAGCCTTTTCCATTAAAATTAAGTACGAGCGAGTTAGAATTAAGCTGCAATCAATATAAGTCCTAATTAATGCATAAAATTGAAATGAGTATCATCCAATGGTACAAGTACGCTTTGGATTGAGAAATCCGCAGGTAATCATTGCAATTCTTCTTCACTAGCGTAATTGGAAAAATATGTACAAGCGTTGACCGGAAAATTTATTAGTGGCCTTCCGAAGAAAACCGGAGCAATAAAAACGCCTTTGATCGTCGAGAGGAGAAATCGCCCATCCGATCGTGTGAATATTAATGCCGATATCTGGATTATGCAGTGGCAACAATTTCCCGCGACTCGCGCGGTTTTCCTGTGTTTTTATATCAATCCTTTCCCAAGAGCGACGCAACTGGACGAAGGAATCTTTGAGGCTCATGAAAGGTTTCGTTGAAACAGGTTATTACGCTTAATTTAAAGCCATTCAAATTTTTCAGATGAAAGATGACGAACATATATTCCGCAGAGATTAACTTAGATATCATTCTTTCAACTACAATAAGCATTGCTCGAATAAAATTGACATACATATACCTCGATAATATTAATTTATTAAATAAGTTTTGCATTTTTATCTGAACAAGGTTAACAATAATAATAAATAATTTTTCACGTGTTCGACAAAGTTACATATTTGAATGATTGAAATTATTAGCTATTTTGAATGTACAATGTCGCTCAATGATATCAATGACACATCTATCGGTAAATACAATGCCTGGTTGACGAGCTGGTCGCCATCGACCTAAAAATTTTTGATTGATTATTAATTTATAAAAAAAATTGAGATTTATATTTTCGATATTTCGATCACAAATCAAAGATCGGTTAGTGGATCGCCATCAATAATAACAATAATAATCAACCCAACTAACAGTCATATATAATATCACTACCTACTTATATATTAAATGCTAGCTATCATTAATGTTTGGATGGACGTAATGAAACATTTCTGTAATAAGTGACTGGATCCTGCGTTTATCAAGCAACTAAACAATATTTACCCTCACAAGCTCATTCCATTCGCTTCAACAGAATCCTTTACTAATATAAACGGGCGCGGAGATAAAACTGTGACGGCAAGCATTCACAATACGACTGGATGAGATTCAGGATGAAATATTTGACACTTGTATAAACCAAGGGTGGAGCTTCCTCAAGACCAGGCGTGTTCCTTCGCATTCTTTCGGGCTTTTCTTCGAATTAAAATACGACGAGGTGGAAGTGGGAGCGATTGGGAAATTGGACTCGATTCGAGCGTGTGGGTACGTCCAAATGGATAATGGTGGCCTTTCCCTTTTTCCTCTTCCTTACACACTACCCGACCGTATTCATCATGCGTTATGGAACGAAACCAGAGGAGTGCCATAGAGCTGAGAGTTTAAATGCTTAGATATTAGAGTTCAGTAGGGGCTCCCAGATATTCAAGTGGATAGTGCGTCCGCCTATGATGAAAGCGTCTGGGATTCGATTTCCGGTGGAGCCCAATTGTGCGAATTGGCATCAGCTGTGGAAGCACTTTTAACAATACGTACTAGAGTTAATCTAATCCGTTGTTGCAGGTAGCCACGTAGAAAGCCCAACTGCCAGATTCTAGCCTACCTGCAACTGGAATTCCCAATGTGTATACCTATTGATAACTAAGTTAAGATAACTAAGTTCAGTGGGTGAAGAGATCTATTTATAGCAACAGTTTTTTTGAGAATTTAAACCATAACGATTTAACAAAGCCGTGTTCCCGATTATATTTATATAGAATCAGCGGTTCTTGATATTATCGGGCGACGTTGCGGCGATCTTTCTCTGTCCGCTCAGCTTCACTCTTTCCCTTCCATTGGTTACGCCTCTTTTCCTTCCTTTGTTTCTTGTCTTCCGTCTCTAACGCGGAATGCGTCAGCCACTGAATATTCGGGTGTCTCCCGTTATGCCGTTTCATAAGGTCGCCCCCATCAACACACCCACACTTGCCTTTCTATCCGTTTCCCGTTTATGAAAGCGTGTTCATTTAATCCCGCCAACTATTCAACTATCGCTCTGGATGGTTTCCAGGCGCCCACTCTTTTTTTACGTGACCATTAGCACCTCTTAGTCGCCGCTAATCCTGCGTTAAAAAATGGGTTCGGATTCCATTCGCCGGTGTTTGTCCGTGCAGAACTGTTTTGTAACCAAAGTCGCGGTATTTTATGAGCAGCGGTACGGTTGCGTGAAATATTTGATGGAATTAAGGGCCGGGCATTTCTAGGAATGAATTTCAATGGGATATGGAAATCATTCCCGAACTCGATTCACTCTTTGAGATAGAAATTATGTTCTTATGGAACTCTGTATGGAAAAGCTTCGTTTCGGGTGATAGATTATAAGAATAATTCTTTTCGATTTTCTAACGTACTTCAATCAGTAATTGTGACCGAGATTTTTTGTTGGGATTCAGTACTACTGCAATCGTACATAGGTAGTTCTATATTTTATTACAGTATGGACAAATTTCAATGCAGGTTCGCGAAAGCCATATGGTGAGTTACATGGATGCAGTTTCACTTTCCTCGTATCCGGTTTCGTTTACCAATTTGCAAACTATAAAATATTCCCAAAAGTATTTTTAATATAATTCGTGATTGAAAAATATTTCTTAGCTGGAGGATTCTCTTCCGAACAGGTAGTTTTGTTTCTATTTATTTTTCAAGTATCCAAACGGAATTAATAAGTCAATATACCTTATGGTACTACTTAGAACATATTTTAATTTAATCGAAGTAAAGTATGTTTTGATCAAGCGATTATGGTGCACGTGGTAGAAGAAACCGAGATTTAACGGTTTGATATTTTGAAAATGGTATATTTAACAAAAAAGATTAATCATTCAATATGGGTATTATATGTTGAATGTTAACATGAAGAAAAATAACTTACCTAAGCTTCAAAGTAAAACAAAATGGTGAAAATACCATACATTTTTAAGACTTTGCGTCGAATTTAAGGAAAGAAAATTTTAAGTTATCAGTTCCCAAAGGAAAATACAAGCACAATTTCCATAGCATGGCAACCACGGACGAAACTTATCTCGTAACAGATTTTCGATTATCCGTTCTGTCCTCTCGGCCAACAACCGAGCATCCCACCAAAAATCACATTTCCCTTACGAATTTCCGCATCCGTAATCTCCTCCCGGATCTCCTAAACTGCAAGACCATTCGCCACTATTAAAACGTCGTTTTTCCCACAATATTCCCTGAGATCGTACGTCTCGCATTACCGATCTATAAGAGGGATCTCAATGAGAAATGAGTAAATTTTACCCGAAAGTCACCGGGGTGAAAACGTTGAGTAAAATATGGGGAAACCCTCCCGCGAAGGACACGGCTTTCGTTCTCAGAGGGCGCAGGGTCACGGAAACATCTACCCGAACTCTGCACACACTCTCACCATTTCGGTGTCTTCGGGAGAAAACGAATAAAATGAAATCCTCCTTGTCCTCGCGGTCGTCGTTCTTAGGCGGCGGTCGAAACCATAAGGAGACACGAAGAAAGCGGAGGGAGAGAGAGTTTGTAAATGTGTTAGGAGACTCATACGTGTCCTTTCAAAGGATCCGGGTTTTCTGGCTCGGGCTTTTCCCCTTATAAATTATATGTCGAGACGTCAGATACGGCGCCCGTGTTTGGAGCTCAAGGGACTCGGAAATAACGAGGAAGAAGGAACAAGGTTTTTCGGCGACCGGAGAAAAGAGGCGACTCCCACCTTATCTCCCTAATGTGTCCCCTCTTCCGTACCAATCAACTCCTCCGAATTATCTCCTTATTTCGAGTGAAACGATCCGAACAGGAATACCGAAAGGTTTCCAGGAATTCCTGTTCCGAAGAATCCGAACGGATAGTGTTCCTCCGTCTCCGAGAAGAAGACGTCCAGCTTCTCTATCTCAACCGCATATAAATATATTTGCCATTACAAGGGACGGAATGGCTGCGGCTCTACTTTGAGTGAGTTCTTACACGGGATAGGGCACGGTGACAGTAGTAAATGGCCGTTTAAAAGACCATCATGACCCTCATTCCAGGCAATGCCGTCCGTCTGTGGGGAATTCTCCGGGGTTGGCGTGGACTGACGTCGAAATGGCCCTAGCTAGATTTATTTCATGACAGTTATCTGAGGAATGCACTTTGTGATTCAAATGGTTCATCATCCGCTGAGTTATTATTGGAACGAAGTGGTTTTAAGGAGAGCTGTAATCAACACATTAGATATTCATCTGGTAGAAAATGGAGATTTGAAACGGAAGGAATGAGTGGTCTTGATTCGTAATCTAAAATGTGGTAAAACCGCTGGCAGCACAGGCAATCAAAAGCCAGCTCTGGTAGCGTATTGAATAATAAAATAGTTAAGGAAGTTGTGTGTCAGGAGAAAGGGTGCTAATCAAGATTTTCTGATTCTTTATTTCAGTCTTTATATCATGATATTCGGTTTTCATGCGATTAACATGGAGTAAAGAAAAAAGTTAGAAAGAGATTTAGACAAGTTTGTCTCAATTTAGACAGATGAAACTCCTTTCAGTAGGCCCTCTTCTTTTGTCATTCATGTCCGATTATCATATTGATGAACTGAATCGTGTTAAATGAGAAAAAGGAGAGGTTAAATTTACTAAAAACACCGAAAGTATAAGCGGAAGCAAAAAATTATCTGACGAATCGTGTCCTCGAACATTCCGTTTCCACAATAGTCTCCGTCTTGCTTGAGGTTTCCCGTCCGTACACTCGATTCTGCAAAGCTAATGTTCTTCCAATTCCTCACAACTGAAACTTCAATTTCACGTTCAGTCTCTTTTTCTTGTGAAGCTCATTTTTTGAAGTCATGCAAACATCCTTTTTTGCCTATAAGCGTTTATTATTTAAGTGCCTCGTACTACATGCTAGATGGCTTTGTATTTGCTCATTTGATCGAGTGATTCAGATAGCTTACTTCAACCTTATCATCCAAGCGAAACATTTAATTCATGATGCTAAAGAAAGGAATTTCTTGGATACTATACATGCATATGCACCAAAATAGAGTTTAAAATGTTATATATAAGGAAGCGTAACCATTTGTGATATTTTCTGTGATGGATTTGCCCTACTACGTCGTCATTAAATGCATCAATCACAGCCATCCAGATTTTATCCCCTACCTCTTCAGGCTCCAAGGACGTGCCCCACGTTCGAATCGTTTGCCGAAAATAGTTTTCACCTGATTTATCCCTAAAAGTGAAGGAGAGGTACAGAAGCACATAAAAAGGGCTTGAATCACGAAACGTGGCGGTTACAGCGATTTGGAAAAATGGCGACACTCACCAGGACGATGATCACGAGAGGACGGGATGCATCGCCGAAACGTGATCGAAGCTCACGAGTTTGAGTCTAGAAGTTCGGACGCAGGCAGAGAAGAGGTTATGGGAGAAATTGCCGCAAATGTATAGGAGATTACCTCATGCAGGGTTGCCAGAGACAAGTGCCGAATAAATGTTCACTGAATTTAGCAAAACTCATGTAAAGGGGATCGGAATTCTGGCTAATGAAACAGTGAAAATGGTAGATTAATGCCCATCAAAGACGGATCGGTTTTTTCTACTTAGGATGCTTTTATCAAGATTAAAGATTGGTCATGAAAAAAACGACGGTTACTAAGTGTTAATCGTAATTATGGATCACTGAGTGACATTCCATAGTATTTGCTATCTCTTTTACTTGACATCTACAGAAATTGTTTCTTTTCAACTCACCGCACTCAGATTTATGCATAAATAAGAAGTAGAAACAGTAAATACGTACAATTGCTAGTTGCATATTTTATTGAGAACCTCAATTTTGATCAAAATTTCCATCTTTCAGTCTACGCCATAGTTGCTAATCTTTTTGGTTCAAATATTTTTCGTTAAAATTGAATTATGAATATAAAACTTTCAGGGTGTCAAGGATAGGGTTCAAAATTACGGAGAAGCACATGCAAGTTTCTTGTTTTAACTGGATTTGGATGCCATCTGAAGAAAAATTCGGAAAACAAAATTCTCTTACATGACAAGAAATCCATTTTTTTGTATGCGGAAAGAATGGCATTCTCTCTTGTGGCTATGAGTAGCAAAGTTCCGGCTTCACAATTTTGATTAATTTCATCGGATGGTCGATGAATTGATATATAAGCAGGCCAACCATCTCTTGCAATTGCATCAATTTCAAAATTCCGTTTCTATTGATTCACCACGTAATTTTGTACCCCGTACTTAAATAAAAAGAATGGAGACAAGACCAGACTACACGAGGTTATCACCTCAATAACGCAATGAATCTCTGCTGCACTCCCGACCATGGTAGCTCCATATCATTTTGAATAGAGATACTTTTAATATAAGGCCTATGGCAAGTCTAATTTATGCGCGTAAATAACAGACACAAGTTATACTCATTAGACCATAAAGTTAATAAAAAAAATTCTCACGTTTTAATGCCATTTACTTCCGTATAGATCCCTGAAGACGGAGCATGGAAGGCAAGAACTAGAGAGAATGCAATCAAACCTCCGTAGAGATGGTGCGACTTTTCATAAAGGTGCAGTTGCAAAGAGTGGAAGAGAAACGCACGTAAGTGGTCCCTTTCTTCACCCCCTCCAGCGCAGAAATTTTACCCTTGGTCTCCACATAAGGAAGGCGTGGTACCTCCGAAATCGTTGACCTCGCTTAACCCTTCCTCTCCCACGCTTTTCTGCATGTTTCATCCCAAGGAGAACGTCACGAGACATAGGAGACACGGTACAAGCACACCGAGATGGGACGAATTAACAGAGGGAAATATGTGAGCCAAAGATGTGGTAATGATACGGTTTGGGGTTAATGTGGTCGACGCGAGATTGGGACGGCGATCAAAAGAACAGAAACAGAAGTTGGAATGGACGGCATTCATAAGAGGTTACTTTTAGTTCGTCGCCATACCCGGAAGTGAAAGAAGATTCATTTCTAGCTACGCAGATTTGCGATAAAGAGCCTCTTATCCACGGTTGAATTGTACGCGGAAATGTTTTTCATGGAGACTGGAAGAATCTTTGAGCGATATAATTGTCTGATAAGAATATAAATTGCTAAAAAAACAACGGCCTAATGGCAGCAACGAATACAGTCGACCGTTTGCCTAAGGAAGCATATACGGGGAATATGGGGACAACTTTTGGCCACATTGTCTCAGATGTAAAAGGACATTTTTTTTTGCTGATGATGATCTTTGTAAATAAAACTTTTCATGGCATTCGCAGTATATTTATGACTCGTACAAACCAATACTCATGAGGGTATTTAGAAGTATATTACTATAGACATGTACAAATTTGAATTTTATTTAAATATAAATGTAAGGAGGAAAGCCATCGAGGATCAACACAAAAAAATGATGTGACTTCATGCTACAATATGCATATTTGTGGTAGAAAATCAGATATTTACTATTGACCTAATCTAAAAATATTCTTCTTTTGCCCTCTTTTCAAAAAAGTTCGTTGGTATCATTACCACATCATATATCTTTTAATTTTAACAAAAATATTTAAAAGAATTGATTTTAATTTAAGCTAAATTATAAGCCTAAGCTTATAATTAGAATAGGTATTCATTGTTGCTATACTTGATTTAGAAATTTGATTTTAGTTAGAAAAATAGGCTTTGTAGGAAATTTTGTCCCGGTAAAGGGGTTTCCATGACTTTTGATGGACGTTTTCAGCAACTTCTCGACCGGAAACAATATAAACATGAACAAATGTAGGTTTAAATGAAATCGAATAAGCAAGACCACGACATGAGGAGAAATTAACGCCCATGTAGCTTTTGAAAAACATCATTGTTCCATAGCGAGAGAAGAGTTTGCGGTTCACTCCTTTAATGCTAAATGAAGGAAATGAGTAAAGAGAGAAAAATGGCCCTCGTCGAGAGATAGTCGCGTTGGAGACATTTTTAAGTTCGAAAGAGTAAAGTCGCGATGTTATCGTTTACGGTGCATCTTCTGCTTTCATTGGAAGCGTGGGAAGAAGACATCTCGATCCAATCCGTATGGGTTTCCCTTACATTTGCAAGGACAGAGAAAATTTCACGGAAAATTGTCGACGAAGAGAGAGTGAAAGGAGAGAGAAAGAGGAACGAAAGAAGAGAGATTGCAAAATGACCGTGAGGAGAATAGGAAAGGGGAGATTTAATTTGCTTTCCGCTTGGACGGAGCTGCATTCGAAGGATTACCGGTAATTTTAAAACCCTACTCGCGGCGTTTATCGGATTAAAGCGTGTTTTTACGATCCGCTAGCTAATCCAATCGGCATTACGCCCGCCTAGGGTTTTTGTTGCGCTACCTTTATCAAGTAAATCTTTTAGAACGGCAATTTGTCGAACCTTACGCACTTTTATTCGAAGACGCCGGGAGTAATCGACCGTGAAAGTAATTTCTGCTCATTGCGATTCAGGATTATAATTACACGAAGAAATACAGCGAATTAGTATTTCATTATAATTACAATATAGCAAGTCTTACATACTCGTATTTCATAAATTATTTTTCTGCTACGATCACTGTTCGCACATTGGTTTGTTAAAAAAAAATAATTTTCAGCCTAGATTCGGTAAAAGAATTAAGAGCTCGGTAGTCAGGTTCATGTCAAAGCTTATCAACTGATGTCATTTAGGCTTGACGCTGATTCTCCACGGGATCTAAATTTTTCATTTATTTGTCTTTTTTTGTTATGTAAGTCGAAAAATCCTATTTCCAAAAGAATCATGCTGTGTTAACATAATTTTCATTTGGAAATGAGATTTCTCATTAATATGATAAAATGGTGTTTTAAACTTAGGGTTGGATGGAGAAGATGTCCAGCTTAAGCCAACCGAAGTGTGTCGAAGGGTAAAAGTATTTAAAGTAAAGCAAAAGAGGGAGAAGTTTATATCAATGGCTGTGCCATGAAATTGCTGATGAGCAAATTTTGCTGATGAAGACGAACAAACTCCTTAGCAAATTACATGAGGTATCCAAAAAGCTAGTTTCCTAGGATAAATAATATAAACTCTTTCGCTGGGCGATCAACTATCTTTTATATTTCTTTCAATGAATTTAGGATGTAGCTAAAACATTTGAGAGCCAGACATGGAAGAGTTCATAATAACAGTAGCCCATGACCGTTTAATAAACCTCCCAATGCCTGAAAATAGACCAAACCCGGATTGATTAGGAAATGACTGTTCATAGCCCATCGTTTGTTAATTCATGCATCTTACAGAAAACAGCAAATGAAAACTGACTACCACTTGCAAACAGTTTTTCGCCTCGAAAGAAAAGTTGACGGAGGAGCTTTTTCACAAAGATTCCATTTTTGAAGCATCACGACTTTTTTCGAACTTAAGGAAGAACTTAGTAACTCCTCTAGCCGTTCCTCAGAATCCTTCCCAACACTCGCTGCAATATGAGAGTGAGTCCTGGGTGGTCCACTCTCAGCCTCCCCTCATCCCATGCCTTGGACCAACTCTCGCGAGGTCAGCCACTGGGGCCGCGGAGAAAAAACCTTCCAGAGGCCACTCCGTACATTTATTCCTTTCCTAAAAAAGCAATAATAAAGTAACTTCCGGCTTCGTATTCGCCGCGTATGATACACGTCCAGAAATACGGAATGGGAAAAGGTTTCCCGTCATATTCCTTGGAGTCCTTCATGAGGAGAGACCTCTTCTGCCGTGTTTCTCTTGAACCCGCTATTAACCGGACGCGCGCCTCCTCGTGTTCACACACCACGCTCGCGCTGCCGCTACTCTTCCGTCTCTTTAACTCGCTTCTCTTGCCACCTGTCATCGCGTTCCTAGCCTCATTATCTCCCCTCACTTAATCACTGTTGGTATAACCCTTCCTTCTCACTTCTTCCGGTCCTGTCTCACTCCCACATGACCCTCTCGCTACCCACTACGCAACCACCAAACGTCGTCCCTCCGATCTCTCTGTTTCCGTCTGAACCTTTCCTACCGGAGAAGTTAATAGAAGGAACCGAAAACCTCGTTTTAGAAAACTATTAGATGGTATTCCTCCCGTATGCTCTTATCTCAGACCCTTTCTTCTTGTTTCGAGCTCTATTCTTATCTACTTTAGACCCCGTTTTCTGTCTCAATTTTAGGACTAAGTTCTTGGTTTTTCTTTTGATCTTCTTTTTCAGAGTTGTGTAACCTTGAGTTTTTAGTTTCTGAATATTCTTCTGCATTAATTGCTCTTTCCCTACCATCCAGTGATTATCTTTTACAGCGACTCAATCATTCCTTTCCAACCTTTTTCACAATGGTATGATTTAATGTCCATCTCCTTGAATTTATCTTCCCGAATTAGGATCTTAATTCTGCGAAGTTCAATCTAATATACATCCCAGGTAGGATCGAAGGCCAAAGAAATTTACTCCATATTGACACAAGAAGGGGATATTTCCGAGTCAGATTTCACAAAGAAAACATCTATACTCGCATAGCGAGTATATCGTACATAGTAATATAATTGTAGTATATAGTGATATTTGATATAATTGATAGTAAGAAGAAATTCACAATGTATTTCACCACACTCTAGAAACCTAGTTTTTCATAACATTCCTTTATTTATACCTTCCTGTGGTCTTCAGAGTTTTCTCTTTTTCCTTTATTAATTTTTTCATAGATTATCATCTTTTTTGCTGTATTATCATTTAATTGTAAGATGTCATTTTAAGAAATACATATTAATTTAGTCTCTCAAATCTAAACATGATCATGTCAAGATTAACTTCATTCAAGTTAAATAAAGTTCCCTGGTATTCAAAGTTCCTTCTCCATAACCTTTTCCCCCTCTTTCTCCAATGACGTGTTAAATATAAGGAGGAACTGCTGATCTCAGTTTCGTACCTTAAATAAGAGTCGGGTTTTATGGTCTTTTCCAACTTATGTTCATGTCCCCTTACACTTTTTCTTACTCCCCATGTAACTGTCCCCTCTCCTCCATTTCTCTTGCATTCCGTCCGTAAGTACTTGCATGATACTCTCGTAAACGTCCTTCATTCCTAAGTGAGCCTTTAACGTTTGTATTATCAGTGCCATCTTGAGCAAGAAGGGAATGGTTATTCCGTCATAATATTTAACTTGTTTCAATGTTGGTACTGGAGTGCACTAACCCTTCCTAAATCATGCTGGAACGATTCACTTCTATAATTCACAGCTAAGCTTACTCGAGCACGGTAATTACAAGCTTACCAGCGCAACTTCAGCTATTTCATGCTCTTATTTTCCTTTCATTTGAACTAATCACATTCATTTCTCTTTCTATTTAAGTATCCGTTTCGCCGATATTTTTCTTTGCATTTCCTTCGCTTCCTTATTTCATAATATTTCATAATACAAATGGATAGGTACTCAGTTTCTTAAAACCTCAAAACACTGTTTTCATTCCGCTCTATTTATTCTCTTTACTATCTCACTTACTTTTCTATAACCTTATTCACGAGATGCGAGTTCAAAAATAAAACCTTTTCCCAAAATTCTCGTACTCTTTCCTCCAATCTCTTCAGTCGTTTTCCTCCATGTAAGACCCACAGAGCATTAAGTACGCATTTTTCCTTGTCTCACTGTCTCGCGCGCATCTCATTCAGTTAAGGGGATGTAATTTATACGGTGAGCGTGTGTTTTTACGTGTTACTACTCCTGCCTCCATCTTTTTGCAACACTCACGGTCATTTGTTGCTCGGACCGTATATTTCCCCAATCTTTCGGTCAAGTTCCGCAATTTCTTCTTCGCAACACTTCGGAGACATCAAAATATCCCCCAGACGATATCATTATTCGTCGCCATTTTTCGAAGTCGTCGGACCAGCCATTAGAGACGTCTTCTTTCCGCGTGGAATGAAAACGTTAAGAAAAAGGAGGTTGAAATTCGAAGAAGGAGAAAGAATCATTCTCCAGAACCGAAAGCAGCGTTGGGTGTAACGTTACATACGATAAAAGTTGTTTCTCCGTGATTTATAACGCAATGCCGCCGTTCTTTTCTCCTCACATTTCCCGCCGCCTAGATAGGTAGCGCGCGCGTCCATCGTTTGGGCGACAGGGAATCGAAAAAGTTTTCCGAGCAGTAAAAACTTCAGCGTTCTCGAGCAGAAATATTATAGACATATTTATATGGAGCCAATTAAAAGAGCCTCCTACGAAGAAGGTTGTAAGCGGAATAAATGACATCGAATGTCGTGAAGGATCGCCTCCCATTACGCAGCAGTTGTCCTTCATTAAATTATGCATTCCGCCGAATCTTCGAATATATCCCGGCAGTTTGAAAGGAAACCCGTTTTCACTGGCGTAGTAAAGTAAGGCCCGAAAATATTCGAAAACTGGAATGGATCAGTCGATTTCGTCTGATTGGAAGGCCACCTATGTTGCGGAAGCGATTTCGACGAGAGTTCTATTTGTCGTGGAAAAAAAAAAGATTTCTTGGGGAGTCGTCCCAATATTTTATGGGCCGTTTACCGATGCGATGCATTAGAGATCCTGTGGACGAAGGAATGGAGAATTGGGGGCAAGAATGAGGGATGGAGTTGTGTATAAATACAAGGAAATGCTAAGTGGTGAGATGGAGGATACTTCTTTAAAAGGTCGCCTTCAAAGGATTTTAAACGTATGTGGAGGGAGAAGGAAGGGTGAAACATTACCATGGAAGAACGTGTCTCATCCTGTTTGTATTGTCCCACCGTATGAACAAACTTTCTGAATTATCCGATCCTGCCACCACTGAAAGTCGAAATCCCCTCCTCATGTCGATTTTTTAAGCATCCCTCCCTTTTTCTTCCCAAACCTTTAAAGTTTCATTCAGCAGAACCCAGCATAAACCTGTCTCTCTCACAGTCTAAGGGCAATAGAAAGAAATAAAAGGAGGCTCGAAAAATTGCTTTATTTTTTATATCTCCCAAGAGCGCGGGTCTGGTTTATAACCTGATGTAGGAAAGAGCTGGGGAGACCTTTAAAAAATTTCCTCCCAATTTCTCTCAAGTAGCTCCTTGAAGTCTTCCTCTTAGCCTGAGGTGTCATCTCATATGCGGTCTCCGAGTTCGACTTCCGTGGAATTTTGGGAGAGATTTATTTTAATTGGTTCCTCCTCGTTCGAATCGACTACTGTGCCAGTTTAAGTGTTTTTTCTCTCACTCTTATCGTATGTATTCACGTTGAAAACTCTTTCGAATTTTGACACTCACTATGACACAAGTCTACAAATTAAATATTGCTTAAAAAGTATTGCTTAATTAAGCATTGCTTTAAATATGATTTGTCACCTTTCACACTTCCTTCCGGGAATATGAGGGAATTTTCTATGAAAGGAAAGTTGAGCACGGTTAGTAAAATTCTACTTTTTTTAAATACTTGATTGTGTCAACGAGCTGAAATCTCGGCCGTTGATCTGAGCCTACAGCTTACGGTCTAATTAACTTTCGGCCACTCAGATTTCATCAGCTTCCATTAATTGATTGAATGATAACATCTTTGTTCCTATCAGCTTGTAAAGATTTTCAACTTGATAAGTCATATTCTACTCCATCGTCCTAAAATTACTATGGGGACCAAATGTTCTAATCAAAATATTTGTCATTGGATTTCGCGGTTCTTCATCCTTAACATCCATGTGTCAACATTTCCTTGAAACGATTATTTGAGTATCAATATAGACATATTTAAAGAGCTTCATGAAATTTACTTCAGACTATAGGGATGGCCGACTTAGATCTGGCTAAGCAGCTTTATACAATTTAGAGCACTTGGTAGCATCCACTTTCACAGGACATTGATTCTTTTAGCAGTATCGATTGTTAAAATAAATTGCATTGGCGTCATTTATCTAAAAATATTCATTTATCCAGGTGCATAGATTGTAATGTAAATAGAGTTGCCTAATTTCATTGTATAATTTAATGTTGCAATATTCCGCACAGATTTTATGTGCATTAAATGTTGATGGAATTTTGGTCGTTTTCAATTCACGGTAAATCTATTTAGCCGTTTAATGCTTTGGGAGCCATTCAGTAAAAAGTTGTTTTAAATTTAATGTAGTATATAATTTTATTTTAAGTTGTAAAATTATTATCAGAATCTTTCAGATATTTTACCAAGAAGCCGCAAGATTTCAACCTTTTAGTGACCTTAAATAATATTCCTGGAATTCATTCTTAGAACAAGGTGCAACTTTCCTGCTCTTGCTCCAGTTTACTTCTGCGAGGGTTTCATAAGGTCATTGACTCTCTTAAAAAATAATTACAGTATGGAATTGCATTAACATCGGCCCATAAGTTTTCAGTCTTTATGGGGTCGGAAAATGAGCCTCTACCCGACAGACTGTATTGGAGCAAAATTAACCTTTTTAAGTGTGTGGTCCGCACAACGAGAAATTCCTCTCATTTCCAGTCGGTCAATTTTGAGTTAAATTTTCGCTTTGCTTGAATATATTGGTGTAAATTCCTGCCCGGTCTGATCGTAAACGCTCGCTGGATTCCGGTTTATTTGTTTCGACGTGCGTAATAGGAAAGCCATTAGGAAGTCGCGCCGTCATCGCAGCTCCGCTCATTAAATTCTTAACTGGTCTCTCCTTATCCAATTCCGCGAGCAATTCTCACGCCTCCAGAACAAGTTCAGAACTTCCGAAGGGGTCCACTTTCTCGCAACCACTTACAACGGAAATGTCACCGAGAATTAAAAGGTCAAATCGGGTAACGTCAACTTTTTAAAGGTAGCTGTAACTCATTTGATTTTCATCGCCTGCAGAACTGAAAGTGTTACTTGATTGACGTATTGATTTTTTTTACGGAGGTAACTTTTATTTCATTATAGATTTTTAGTGCGATTCGAAGAGTAAAGCACTGTGAGCAATTTATTTTCAAACGTTTATGGGCCTTTACCTTTAATTATGGGTCGCCATTTATTCAAACCTTTATGATAATTTCGAGTAGCATTCTCTATTGGATTAGGAAGTGTCTGTGAGCTTCGTATTTATTTTCCGTAAATTTACCGAAATATTTATGGAAGATATATAACGAAAGATCATGAAGTGTAGTGTTTCTTTCATAATCAATATCAACTCAAGCAAATTACAAAATGCATGGTTCGAACCGCAAAGTTTTAGTTTAGACATGAATCATGCAGTAAAAAGTAGAGTAGCATCAGTCTTTCGAGACCACCCATTATTACAACCACCAGTATGCTAAAAAAACATTCACCGCTCTCTCGGCATTATTGTAAGAAATCAATTATTAATTTAAAAAATTGCATCGCAACATTAATGTACTTCAGTGACCAAATGCGAATTTTCATACCGCTAAAAATCCTCTTATTTTAGAGACTTAGAATGCTGGGAGAATTTTGAAAAACAGTGCTCCTGGATAGCCGAGTGGTTAGCGCGTTCGTCTTCGGTGAAACCGAGTTCGATTTCCAGTGAGGACCGAAATAGCCTCAGCTGTCGAAGCACTTCTGAAAATGCTATCACTACTAACTTTTTTTTTTAACTGATTAGAATTTCTTTTTAGATTTGTTTGTAGATTATTTGTTTAACTGATATAGAAAATTATAGTAGAAATTACTGACAACATTTCATTCTATAACTTATCACGAAATAAACCAAAAGCGTGATTCATAGGCTAAGCTTTAACTTGATGGAGCGTCATAAGATCAAAATAAAGTAAATAAGATAAACCAATACTAATAAGGCAAACTAACAGTGTAGTTTATCTTATATACTTTATTATGGTATACCACCAAGTGAAGGCCGTAAACATCGACATCATAAAACAAAACCAAGAAAAGTTTCTTTCTTTTCTTCAGATAAAAAAATAACATATGTGGGATAAACTATTTACGATGTTCCTACTAGCGTTTCGTTTGTGATCTACAGAAAGTAGTTAGGGATTTTATTGTTTTATAAATTAAAAATTGATTTTCTAAGGAAACTTGGCTGATCTCACAAAAAGATAACTTCTTCATTAACTTTTATCTGCTCAACTTATCAAACGTGCGTATATAATTAAAAGAGTAACATTTCGGCCGCCCTCTTCCCTGCCGTCGATGTGCCGTCGCAACTTGCTCACCCGGTTTCGGTGGCCCTGGTTTCATTTAATAGAAAACGCCAGTTTGATGGTTTTTTTTTTAGTTTTAGAACATTTTTCAATAGGTTTAGTGATGTCTAGTAGATAATCCTGAATAATAAGCAGAAGCCCATAAAAATTATTTTACCAAAATCAAAATTCATGATGGCATACATATTAATGAATAGCGTGAAAAAAATCGATTTTCGAGAAATCGGTTTGCTCGATTTTCCTCGGAAAGAACGGCAAAGAAGAATTTTTTAAATGCCATAACCCTCCGTCGATGAAGGGAAACTAAAAATAGCTCAAGTATCCCTTACCATTTGCTAATTCGCGCATTATTTTTTCCGACCTTTTCGACCGCTTTCTCCGGGAGATCAGTCGTGTCCGGAACTTCTCTTCACCTCCGTTCAATGACCACAGCGAAATATCGATCTTCAAGTTTCTTTTTTTATTTTCATCCCAGCCGAACGTTAAAGGATGACCCTGCAGGCGATATATTTTTTTACTCCCGCTCGCATTTTTTAGTCCCTCCTTTGGGCCACGGAAGCTTCGACGCGTCTGGGAATCATTAGCCGTCAGCCATTACAGCCGTGCAACCCGTTCCCATCCCATAAAGTATTTATCCAGATTGGACCTTTTGCCCTACTTCACGGACTGAGGGAGACAGCGAGAAAGAGAAACTAAAGAGTAGGGGTCAAACCTTTCACGTTACGGGGGAGTCGAAGACTTTTTTCAATTATATGTCGCCACAGTGCCCAATGACCATTTTTGTCCTCTTCTCTATAATATTGCAGCTGAAGCATTGCAATTCATGCCCAGATTTTTCAATTAGATTAATATTTCGTAACTCATCGACCGAAACAATCTGGACAAAAACAGTAATTTGTGATAATCCTTATGTATGTACGCTCTTCCGCCTGTCCATTTTCCTCAACTTATCGGAAACGATTTGGGGTAAGGAAAGCTTGGCCAATTGGTCAATCTCTGGAATACTCGGTCCGTCGCTGATGGCCACTTAGCTACTGAAGCACCGCAAACATATAATTACCTCAAATATTCATTTTCACTGAAATTTTTTAATACATATATGAATGATAAAACTGATCAGAGTATCCAGATGATAAACGAAGATGTCTTTGACGGAAGTAATCGCCATTACATTTTTAAGAGTACTTAACTCCTTTAGATCTCATTAAACTAACGAATAACGTAGCAAATATTCTTTCGATGTTCTATTTCCAAATAATTTGTATATGATATTATGATGTATGATTTCTAATTTTATATTCTAATTTTAGAGTCTAAAGGCAAGACAAAATGTTTCAGTCATATGCAGTTAAATCCAGTCTTGTTTAGTGTCAGTCACAGATCGCATTAATCAGAGCGTAGGACCTACCTCTCAAAGTTAATTGGATGAGGGATTAAAATATTCGTCTAGTCAACGCATTGCCTTTCCCCAATCAGCAATAATTTAGTATTTCAAAAGAAACCAGGAACGTATTAAAATTCTTTAAAGTACATGATACATATTTATTCTTAAGTTTTATACCACATTGGAGAACTACTGTTCCGGTCTCAATACAATGCACTGAAATCTCTCATTCAATCGGCACGGGTTTCTTTTTCTTTCCTTCCAATTTTCCCCCTCAATCCTCTTTCTCGGCACTCCCATCCCATTTTGACGATGGCTCGTGTAGCGGACGGAAATGAAAAATTCAGGGCAATCGGTGGCGATTGAGATTACGTCCTACCCGAACGAGCGGATATCGGGCATTGTCTGTTAAACCTTCGAGCGCGGTTTCCCTCTCTTTAGCGCTCTCCCCCCCTCTACCTCACGAGACCAGTCTCTATGTCCACAAATCCGCTCCAATCCCGTGAAAAAACACGTGTTTCATTTAGATTCTAGCAAATTTTATTTCTAGGTTCAACGTTTATTACTTCCACACAAAAATATACTGATCTTAACGACTGGTCTGATTTCAGTATTTTGGAAGTAAAATAATGGTTTGGACGATTAAAATAGTCAGCCATTAATTGACTACGTTAATTAGGGGTAAGGCGGGTCATTTAGTAGCCAGTAACGATCCATGGTCCCCCTAAGGCAGCTATTGACCTAACTGTGGACTTTTACATTGCTAAATCAATACTAATCTTAATTATCATAACATATGTCCATATTAGTCGCAAAAGTAATGTGTCGTAATTATATAACCAATTTTGATCACTATGTAAATTTGCTATATTAAATATTGCAGCTTGTTTTTCATCTTAATCTCTGTGCACAACATTTCTCTAGCTTGGAACGTCCATAATGCTTTTTGAATGTCAAAGTATTGACAGTCCACTGATTGCGGAGTCCTAGCGCGGTTGCTTCGCTTGTTTACAATTCGAATTCGAAGAAGTAATAAAAAGTCTATATCACATAAATAGAGCCCATGATATACTAACAAACTCATCTATATTGGGCATTTTTCTTCATTTTGTCAATACAATTTCGCATCATTGCCAACAACTTTTCATCCTAGACCTCAGAAAAACGGATCGCTTTACGTTATGCATGCATCTTTTGGCGCTGTTCAAATATTGACAGGTGACAACACAGTGCTTCTGTGCCACGCGGTACCGTGTGCCATTTTCGATGATTTCGAGCAAAATTTCGCCGGATAAAGTCGATGAGGAAGCAACAGCCTGCGAATCGGCACGCAGCCATCTAATATGATAATTCCGCGACAGCTGTCGGGACCTCATGTTCAACCTTCTCACCCTTTCATCATGACCAATTATCGTCAATTATTTGCCTCCGTCAGGTTAGACGTAGAAGAAAGAGGACGAGCCGGGAAGCAGGTGGCCCGAGGTGCTGCCATAGATTCCATTATTCGCGACGCAAATGTCCGCGTCCTTCACCTGTCCACTGGAGGACTCGCATATCATTCTTTCGGCACATGTGCACCTCTCAGTTCACACGCATCGCTTCTCTCTCTTCCTCTCGTCGTTTACATTTTTCAAGAAGGTACGTCGCTTCATTTTCCACATGTCGCCGGCGTCGCCCACGCAACGAACAATGCTGCGGATTCCGCATTCGCCGCTCATCTGTTCCATCGGTTCGATTTCGCATATTGTTTGATTCGAAACATCCGCATGTCATTTATTTGGTACTGAGTCGGATGTTGGAGAGGTGTCCTGGTGGAGCACCATTGCGAGAATATTATGCTACTGATGTAAATCCGTGGAAACCACAAAACACGAATGCTGTACATGTTAGGTTGAGGTACACAGCAGTTTAGACTCATTTGCAGAAAATAGAAAGATTTTAAAATTTCATCTTAGAATTCTGTAAGACGTTCGTCATACAATCTATCAGCATAGTTCGCCAACTATCGGAAAATTCGCTCCCATTAAGACTTAATTATAGATTCTCAGTATTTTTTGGAAAAATTAGACAATAAGAGTTAATGGCTTAGAGTTTAGACCGGCTGTGTATAAAAGAAATATATATTCTTCTTTGAGTTGATCATCTGGTAGATGATTAGATTGAAAGTCTAAAAATTGTAAGCGGAAAGTCCGTTTCCTAACAACAAAGAAAACCAGCCGATTCCGATTTTCGAAAGAATTTAGCAGCTTTATTCCCTTATGAACGTATTTTTATAATGATACATCGATTTAACTCACATTATGAATGATGTCTTCATTACAAGATGGTAAAATGAAAGTAATTATTATTACTTCGTAAGAGAGAGAGAGAAAGGATGTGACCATTTCCGGAACTAGAATGCAATCATGTTTTTAAAATACATTCCTCAATTGGTTTTAGTCAGAAAATATATATGTACACCAAGAGAAATCTCATTTATGGACAGGTTATCAGAATTCCTGACGGGAAACTGGACATACTAGTAAGAAATCTATAAAGCGAAATAAGCGTTTAGTATTCCATTCTTATTGATATGATACATGTAATTCAGACCGCGACCGTGCAGCGGAGTAGCAACGTTTGGCTTATCAATGTGAAAAATGTTCGCCAATAATCAGATGACTTCCACTTCCTGAAGTTCAGTAAAGTAGAGAAGTCTTTTGAAACCCACATCGAGTCGAGGGGGTTCTCCGCCCTTATTATCTCAATCCAATACCGAAAGAAGTCATATATAAAAAGCGTTCATTTGTTTCCCCACGTTTTGGCAGAGATCGATGGGGACATCTCCCTCGAAACTTTATATCATTCGGCTGATCTCACTTCTGCTCCAGCGTCTCGCCATCCACCGCCACGCGTGACAAATGATCCATCGGAGAATTGCCCGCACATCCCCTAATGGATAGCAAACACTCCGACGCTAAAATAAAAGGGACAAAATAGAGGAATCATCCACGGGCTGTACTTTATTCCTCCCGAAACGTAATTCGGCCGTTTATCAAAGGCATTGCCAGACGCAAAATTCCGCGAAGCGAGCGTGCTGTCTTCCTCCAGTATCTATCCAACATTAATGCTCGCGAGAAAATAAATAGCAGAGCGGAACAAAAGCTCGCGGATGGCGCACGCATTTCTCGTTCTATTTTCGAATCCTTTTGAATAAAAAAGGCGTATCTCTGGAGGAAACTAGCGAGAGAGATGGGAAATGTTTCCTTTTTTGCTCATTCATTGACTCCTTTGGTGTCTCGCTCTATCCCCAAAAGGGTATTATCATTTTCTTTTTTCATTCTGAGACCTCTTTCTCCCGCCGTCGTTCTTCTGCACACCCCATTAGCGAGCGTGGTAACTTGGTCTCTCCAGCGGTGCATCCCAGACTCGCCGTATGCGCCTCTGCAATGGCCGATGGGCTCCGCCCCGGAGGCTTGCACGGCCACCGCAGAAACATCGAGCGCGCCGCCGCACGGCAATATTCATTTGCACGCAAATAAAACGGTGGGGAGAGCAAAGGAGAATGCGTTCGTATTGACGGTGTGCCCTAGGGAGGATTGGAATGGCACAAAGGTATGAACTAAGTAAGGGATGGAAAACGAAGGCCTATGGGGAATAGTCGACTGCACCTGTGGTGTCTATTTTAAATAATACACTAGAGGGCATTCGAAAGGGGCCGCGTCAATCGAGGCGTGCGGCTGATCGTGTGACGTTTTCAGCGGATGCCACGAATACATTTGGCGGCGATAGAGGAAGCGCTGCTCGAATAGATGAAGGGAGCCGCTAATGCGGGAAAATGGGCGATGTTAAGATAGTTTAGTTTGGCCGAGTGGGAAATCGATTGCTGGAATACATTGAAGCTGTGCTGGAGAGTTACTTGTGCGCGATTCCTATTGAATGCGGTTAATATTCGGTTGATTTGATCAAGAATTCGTTTCTTCGAAGCTTATTATTTTATTTATTCATCTGCGTCCCTTTCAATCGGCGTAGTTTAGGGCCTTCCTTTTCTTACTAATTTATATTATTTGTATCACCGTTTAATTTTTCCCTCCCAATGTTCTCCATTTAAGCTCCATTCCGGCCGGACCTGTTATTTTCTCATCGTTAAATCATATGTTACGACAGCAGCGATGGCGTGAATGGAACGCGGAGTATTCTAAAGCATTCTAAGGAAAGACTAAAGTGATTTTGTTCTTTTTTCTCCCTTAAGGAGTGTATTTTTTTAATATGACGGCTGATATATTAGAAGTTTAAAATTTTTAAATTCGAGTTAAATAGCTTTTTCCATGTTAATGTTTGGTATGATCAGGTTTTCCTTAGTTAGTGATGAATCCTAGGTAAAATGACGACCTACTACGCATAATCGCATCATCTTTTATATCAATATTATAAGAAATCCAATTTCTAATTAAAGTTTTAGTTTGAGTTGGGCAAAGCAAAAACTTACATGTGCGAAAGTGTATTTTTCCATGTGCCTCGTATGTTTGGAAAAGGAAATGTAAATAACAAAAAGTGTGTTTGGTAAGAATCGATTTCTCAACTTCATGATAATAAGAGCCGTCAAGGAAAAACTGATGAAAATTATTCAGAATTAATTGAAATTCATTAAATGATATAAATAAAATTTTTCACTTGCACCTCTTCTTGCAACTTGACCGATGCAGTTAGATGTTAAGAATTCGTTAATCTGAATAATGAGCAAAAACAATTGATTTAATCAAAAAGTCAAAGTAATTCCACCTTGCAATATTTATTATGTTTGTCAATCTTTCTCTTCTTCAACGGCATGATTAATTCCATAGAAACCAAGGTTATATGATTTTTATAGACTAATTCATATTCTAGATATAATTTCTAATAATCTGGTGAGTATTTCTAGCAATTAGGATCTGTTCGTACAATTTAAAAACTTTAGCTCAGAATATAATTATAGATTAAATAGAAACATAATTTAACGATAAAATTCTAGTTTCTTGATTTTTAGAAAACTATATAATATTTTAATTCACTTTACATTCTATTCAGCTCTTTTGATTGAAACAAGTCATTGGGTTTTTAAAATTTCTTCATTTCTTCAACTCCTCGCTCGGGTAAACATCATTCCTTGTCCTTTCAACCTCTTCCAGTTTGACACTTCCGTAAAGGTCAGTGAGTTAACCGAATATCGTTTAACTCTAAGTTCTTTTGATAAAAACAAAAAGTGAAAGGAAAAATTCGTGAAATGTGAAATAAAAGGAGTATAATACATCCAGAATGTGAAATCGAAACTTAACAAAGGTAAAAGAAGTCCGGACGATCAAAGTACACGTCAGAATCATATAATGATTATCTCTGTTATTGATAGCAAAGTGTACATGAATAAATCACAAGGGGAATATCCTGAAATGGTTGAACAATCATGTGTCACAAAGGAATTTTAAAATGTTGTTATCTGAAGCAAATTCTGATCTATGGAATATAAAATGAGTCTACTAGTTGAAATTATAGACAGTGGCAGACCCTAAAAAGATCTCTTAAATTGGCATCTATTTGACTTGAACTGATAATGTTAAAGGATATTACAAATAGAAAGAATACCCGTAATTCTATGACGTATTTAAGGAGATCGTTCCAAGTTTTATTTATGAATAAATTCAAATCAAGAAATTGAAGCATACCTCTCATCAAAAATAAGATATATCTTGTAAACATTTTCTTAGATTTAGGAAAATAATTATTTTATTCGCAGTAGTTATTACCCGGCATGATATTAGTAATGTGGAATGCAACGCAGAATTTTAATATCGCCCTCCAAAACTGCGCATAAAATGAAGCCTTTTCTAGCAATCTTATTCAGCTTATCATTTTATTTTGCTTGTGTGATTATTTGCATGGAATTTTTAGTATGAACTTCAAGGATTGCAGTTAAAAGGCTGGAATGACTGGAATTACTAATGTTTGGCCAAGAATGATTCTTTTAGAAGACGCTTTATTCGAGAATCAAGATTCTTATCAGAGCAAAATATATAATTTATCTTGTGACAATAGCTTGGCCAACGGTACAGTGCATAAACAGGAAATATCTCTTGAATATCTTTCTTCATATATATTTCTAAATAATCTCTTTTCAGTTGTCTTGCAACCTAAAACTAGAAAGGAAAAAATGCATCAAAATTGCTGTATTTTTTCTGGTACTGATGACTAAATACATATCTCAAACTAAGCAATGCATTACGAAGCAGAAAAATTATTCCTTAGCTTTCTTTATTTCAATACTGATCTTTAAAACACGTATTGCATCAAAGAAAAGGGATGGATATACTTCTAATAACCTACTGTCCTGTCCGTGTTTATAAGTCTGAGTGAACTATGTGAGTTGAGATAAGTAACCTTTATACTAAATTCTCCGTCTGGGAAAATGAACCTCAGGAAAAATAACATCCCGTCAATCATCGTTATTATCTTACTCAGAGCCACTTCCACAAGACGCACTCTTCCGGAAAAGAAACCTTCGAATCTATATCATCCGCATTAATTCATCGGCGGCTGTTGACTTTCGCCCACGGTTCATTATCGAGGAACGGAATTGATGAGAAGTGATGAAAATAAAAAAGGTAAAAAAATAGCTTTAATTTCCTCGGCTCGGAAATAAAGCACTCGGCTATCACAAAGGGAAATAATAAAATCGGTCTGGAGGGAAGGAACCGAGGGCATGTGTGCACTCCGTCGGTAAAAATTCGCGGAAAGGGAAGAAATCACCGCGGAGTAAAAGGAAGAGAAAAATACTGAAATTGAGCGCGAGATTGGGTTTTCCTACACAGCGACGGTTTTCGCACTAGGAATTCAAGGAGGTATCTGTTTCCAAATGGGTATGTCTTTACTTTACCACCCATTAGCAGTTCTTCTGAAACGTTTTTCTTCCGCAAACATATTAATTCAAATAACTTGGCATAACTCCTTGTTCATTATAATGCATTGAATGGAATTCGGAGATGAAAACGCCGATGTAGATTGAGATCTTTTAATATTCTAGTTGCATAATAATCAATAATGAAGTAGTATTATGGAAGTTTAGTTATTGTAAATTTAGAACGAAGGAATGAGTTTGAAAATTTTCTCTAGGTATCTCTATCCTTGGCATCGGCAGTCAAATAAAAGAAGACGTATCACATCTCATACATGTAAATGTATACCGAATTAATAAATTTGAAACTGTAAGAAATTATGCGGTATACCAGAATTTTCCATTGAGCACAGAGTGAGAAGCTCTCTCCCGTAGGGTACTAAACAGGACACATATGCATTATTGAAGAGCGGGATAAGAAATTTCAAAATAGTTTCCGGAGGGAAACTTCCGTAGGATGGAGAATATATTGTTAAAGGATAGCCGAATCGAAGAGAGAAACATTATACTACCCAGAAGTCAAATAAAGAAGTTCCGGTATTAAATTTACCCCGGGCATCGGAGAAGTATCTCTCCATCCCAACCGGTTTTTATTAATTCCCATGCCTCAAATCAAACAGAATTAACGAAGGTTAATTACGGGACCCCGGTAGGGATCGGAAGGATTTATACACTGTTTGAAAAGGGGCCATACCCAGGCTAATTGCCCCTGGCGAATGGATGCAAAGAGGTCGTTGGATTTTTATTTCTGCGAAAACCAAACAGAGGCGAATTCGGCAAGCGTCGATATCCTAAGAGCTGAAGTTTAGAAAAGATTTGATTTTCATTTCACTCTTTCATATTTCGCCCACTGAATTTTTCAAAGAGTTTTGAATTTCCTTTGTATAAAATCCATTCCGTCACACGTGAGTTAAAGCTTGTACGATGCCCTACGAATATTTTTAGAAAACTTCATTACGGCTTTTGAGCCGTAGAGAGTGGAAATTTATATGCTCACATACCGTTGGTTAGGAATATGCTGCATGGAAGTATAACCAGAGGTCGAAAGTAATGCTCTGAAAAGAGTCTTACTATGAAGGAAATTAAAAAATTTGTAAACGAAGGCATTGAATACAATTTACTTCAGCAGTTTATGCTCTGATATTATCGGCTAGAGTTCGGCATGTAGTACGCTGACTGGAAACATAATAACTTTCTTAGTATATGATGAATATTTTCTTCATCTGTAACAGTATGGCCAAGTAGGTTAATGTTCGATTCCTGGAATGGGTCAGGTTGTTGTACAAGCATCGTAAAATTTTGAGAGTTACCTCTATTAACATTACGGTTGAAAAATCCTGTAGGGTGGTGTGGGTATAGACACGCTAACCAAGCTTCACCCACTCTAAATACCACATTGATCAGTGTTCTATGGAATTTTAATCGATACATTTAGTTTAATCTTTTATCATTAATTAGAACTCAACTTATAAAATCTTTGAACAATGCAAATAAAAACTATTTTCGCTATAACTCTGTAAAATTCCATTTCCGAATACTATATAAAGAATGTTTATTCATTTGAGCGTCATTTCGATGTAATTAGCTTTCAATGGCTTCCGCGATATTGAAACTTTCAAAGGAAGCCTACGGCATGATTTCACAGCCATCTCCAAGTCTTCAATTCGAATCGCACCTTTGACATAGCTTCTCCATTTTACTAGAACCACCAGGAAGATTTGTATTTCACCTAACCTGCCCGTAAGACGAAAATATGAAAATACACGAAAAATTCATTCCCGAACGCCGATCTCGAGACGCAGTTTATCGCCTCCGTCACCCGAAGTATGAGAACGCCCCCTTCACTTTGCCACCTCGCATAACGAGCCGCTCGACAACTCTTTCACACGGACCTTATTTTATAAATATATCAAAGGCGGAGGGAAAGAAATCGACCGAGTCTACCTCTTTCTACCCTTCCGTAAAAGGGCAGCGGTTTTATTCGGAGCCAAGGAGAGAGAGAGAGGAAAAGATACCCTCGCAAAATAATTCACCGCCTTCCAATTTCCTCCCTTCATTCTCAATTCCAGCGATCAGCGATGGAAATAAAAAAAGAGGTTTCGGAAAGAGAGACCCTTTGAGGCTTGACCGCCTCACCATCGATGAAGGCAAATATCAATCCTTCCCCTTTCCAACTTCCCCTGAAAAATCTTCCCGAAAGCGAATAGTGAGCCCGCCGATCCCCCCTCCCATGGGAGGCCGCCTCCCTCCTTTTCCTCCCAGGCCACTTGTTCCTCGAGCCAAGCCCAGACAACCAGAGGGCTGCAGCAAGGGCGAGAGGGAGGGAGATGGGAAAGGCAACGGCGAGTTTGCTCGAATTTCTGACTTATTAAAAAGACCGCCCCGAGGTATACGTGTGGGGAAGGAGGGGGTGCATTTTTTTCCGAAAAGGAGAGGGGCGGTGTGGGATGAGGGAGTAGAAATTTCCAGCTCGGAGGTAGAAGTATGGAAAAAATGTTTAAAGAATACGTACACGCGAGTGAGGCTGGCATCTTCTCTACGTGTTTCCTTTACCACCCTCTCTCTCTGTATGTATTCGCGATCCTGTGAGGGTGATGAAGTGATGGCTAGTGAAGGGGATGGGTGCTATCAGAGGGGTGGAGAGTGGGTGGTGGGAAAAGAGATGAATTGACGGGGGCTTGTGGGTAGGGAAACGGTAGCATTTTCACAGAAATGAAAAAATGGTAGCCTGGAAAGATAAGCTAATTTTTTTATCCGGTCCGGAGTAGATATGAAATAGGGCTGGATCCCATATAAAGTCTTTGTGACTTCATGTGGTATCAGATGTATGGAAATAGAGGAGTAGGAATTGAACGGGAGAAGTCATGATACTTAGTTTTATAGGTTAATAATACAGATTTTAAAATTACTGAATGGGGATATGGTTGCTTTGTCTCAGTTAATTTTCACGGAATGTTTCATGTTCAAATGAAGCGGTAGATGGAAGCTGTTTAAGTGATTTGGATTAATTTTTAAGTTATATAAAGTATGTTTGAAGTAATAAATAATAACTTAAAAACTTCAAAAAATATTTGCTTTTAATCTAAAGGAACGAGTGAAACCAACATATTCAAACTAGATTAATTCGAAACATTTTAGCCATAGTGGTATCGATGGTAAAGGACGTAATGTTTTTTTTCTAGTGATCGGAGATAAAAATCGTGGTTTAAAATTTAAAAATCAAAGAATTAACAATACGATTCCAGAAAACTTCGCGCTCGTTTCCCTTACAAGCAAAGTTACACGAATATTACGATATAAGCCATGGGGATGCTTCGTTATAAATCAGCACGAGCAGTGAAGAGAATTCGACATATGAAAGTGAAATCGTAATATAACAGTGCCTATCTTCAAGTGCATGAAGTACTCACGCAAAATTACGAACCTAATTAGTACCATAGCAGTCGATTGAAATAGAAAACGTAAAGAAAATGATTTTAACTCAAGCAAGATAAGGGGAGCAACACAGCCCAAGGCGGCCATTTTCATTTTCATACGAAATCGTTTGTTTTGCATAATCATTCGGATTTAGTTTGCCCGTTTTGAACTCATCCTTTCAATACGCTTAAGCTTCGTACGCCAGATGTTTTCAGAAAAAAACCTAAGGAATCGATAAAGTGCAAGGATAAATGACAATAACTTCTATTGGGTCTAGGGGACCGTTTCTTACTCTGTTACGAAAATCGGAATTCATCTTCACGAGTTCTTTGGAGAATTCACGGATCAAGATAAGGATTAGTTTAGCCCTTCTTTCATAACCAATTTACATACCGGCGTTACTTTAAATTCATCCACCGGTACAACCAAAGACGATTCTCCGAATTTGGATTTAGGAATTTTTGAACCGTAACATATGCTATCGCCTGTATTCCGATATTCTGGTTTAAGTCGCCCCTCCTTATCAAATTCGCCTCAATTTGACTGATCGTTAACTAATACAGAAGAATGAATCTGAAATAATTTAAATAGGGCGTGAGAATTTGTCCAAGACCAAGTTCGTTACAATGGTAAGGAGCCATTGATAAAACGGAGCATTTTAATAGAACGGAGCGTAAAAATTTCTACCAAAATGACGACTGCTTCCCCCTAGCGCGGATGTGCGAAAGCGACAAAAAAATACAAAACCTGTTCGATATTTTTACCTGAATACGAAAACAGACGAAAAAGAGGATGAAATATCCGTTTTAAGAGGACGAGGGCTTGAACGAGTTTTTAATTTGATGCCTGGAGATAGCGCAATCTCTCTGTCTGGATTTGTTCCGTTTACTTCATCGACGCAAATTATCCGAGAGGCCTCACGCAAGAATCGACTCATTAATTCCCGTCGTCCATCTTTTTTAACACGTCTCCCTTTATGACGGAACGTGCCACAATCCACCTGTTGTCTGAAGACGGAAATCACAGTCATTAACGGATCGATGCAAAAATCTTTTTCATTAACATGAGTAAGTGGGCCTCTAAATATCAAGAACTTGAACATGAGTGATTAGGATCGTTATTAAACAGGATTAACCGTTCCGAATTGAATCGATAAATTCCTTCGCTTGTTTCCATGTGTATGCGTATTTTTTCCTAAGTTATTCAATTATAATACAACAGATATAAAATGGGTAAATCGCTACCATAAACGTTTCTTGTGTCATTGCACGTTCGTGAATTTGGTTTGCAATCAGCCATCCGAATATCTCTATTCTTTGACGCTTGCATCAAACAATAGCGGATTGAAATTTCGTTGATTCCTGATGCCTGATTTTATTAAATCTCCATAAGAAAATTTATATAATAAGAATAGAAAGATAATTTAATAAGAACCGTATCCTTTCCTATGCCCTCATATCTGATGTTTCAGATGTTTCTCGTTTTTGCGGATTCGCAAATTCCAGCAATGCATATTTACCCTGTAATAGTTAAATTACTAGTAACTTATTCTCAATTATCATTTATACACAGGGGCGTAGTCAGAATATGCATGGGGGGTATAGGGAAATGGAGTAAATATCTTATTGCCTAAAATACAGGGGTATGAATACTCCCGTTGAAAATCTAATAAAAATATAAACTGATTTATTTTAACATATATATACTGCGAATCTCCAGAGATATTTGCTTGGCATAATTGCGAGAGACCATCCTCTCATATGCTTTCGTTTATTGTTGGCTGTTCTCATGGGGGTTTGAACCCCCAAAACCACCTCCTTGGCCACGCCTCTGTGTATATAAATTTAATCTTCTTCATTCACTCTGGAAAGTATTTGCTCTTAACTAACTCTGTCTTTCAGCGTTTCCCTGAGTAAACGTAAACTCTTATTGGAAAACAAAAATGTAAGAAGTATAAGAATGAAAGTCAATCAGCGAAAAGTACAGCCCTATACGTATTCCCGGGCTGCTGCTATCTTTTTTTCCTCACCAACAAATTTTCGTTTGAGTTCTGAAAGATCGCAAAGGTACCAAGTGTACACCTATCAACACGGCTGGAAGAGATTACATCGATTCAACCGTGGAGACCCCGCCTTTTTTCATTGAGAGAGAGAAAAAGAGTTAATAAAGGAAGGAGACGGGAAAAAGCTCTACCTTTTTCTCTCTCCCTTGCATCCCATCCCTTCAGACCGCCTCGGCCCGTCTTCCGCTTTTCCCGAGCGAAAATATATATATACGTGTGTATACAAGTTTATTTTAGCGAATGCCCTCTGCTTTGACTGTCGACCGGAGCGTGATTACTCAGCGAGCACACAAGCTCCGAGCATTGTTGGAAAGTAAAGTGTAATTAGTCCGAAAGGGAGGAGGGGAGGGGGAAATACATGAGAGGAGCAAAATGAAAACAAATCGTTTATAGAGAACTGACTGCGGGGAATAAAGTCTGTCGAGAGGGAAGGTGGCGAATCTCCTAGCGCTGATCTGCAAGGCCTATGAGGCTCTGTCCGTGTCGCAGATAATGGATTCCGAAAATGACTTTAATTTTAATAATAATTATAAGGGGTAGCCTAACTCAGTTATGCCAATTTGGCTTCCTCTTCGCCGTATCTGGCGGAATCGGTCAATGCTTACGGGATTTTTCTGCAGAAAATTCTGATATGAAAATGCTATGATATATACGTTGTTGAAGATAATAAATCTAAATTGTATACCACGCATGTTTACTGCTGAGAGAGAGAATATTCGAAATCTTTCGTAAGCTAAAACACGTCTAGACATTTTAAACCATTTTTAATTGATTTTTTTAATAATTTCAAAACGTTAAGTATCATATAGTTTTTCGATTCACTTGTCAAATATATGGGTAATAAGAATGTTATCGAAGGGTCCGATATTTTGCTTTTCCTATGCATTATTATGACTAACAAGACACGTAAATAATACACAAAAATTAATTTTTGTTGTAAAATATCAAGAATAGTATTTTATAGATTTAACACTTTCACTGTGTACGTTTTTGGCCTTATTTAAGGGTACCTTTTTGCGTTTTTTTTACTTTCCCTCGGCAGAATTTGACAGATTACCAAAACTGAACTGAAAAGTGCAGCTGCTCTAGAAAATCATAATAACACTTGTAACCTCATGTTATAAGAACGATTTGCAGTCCAGATCCCCAAAAAAGATAGATACATTATTTTGAAGTAAAAGCATACTGTATGAACATGTACTGTATTTCTATTTGAAATGCATTAATGCAGAATTATTCTTGAATTTATCAATTACTACTGAACGTAGAAAGGAGAGGCATTAAAGTTACGTACTGAAGGAACCTCATGTGACTCGTTATTCGCTGCTGAATCAAATCTTCAAATGAATCCATCGTGGCTTAAGGGATAATTCTTCATATAGTTTGGCGTGTAGGAGCAGTAAAACCGTGGTTAATATCTGGATGTATTTGTATAATAAAGAGAAGCTGCAAAATCGTTGGAAAAGAGTGTATTATAATGAAAAATAACTACCCATCATGAACGATATAATTCTTAAAGACTAAGGTATTATAATTTACAGTAAAAATAGACTTTAATCTTCATGCTAATCAGCAATAATTAGAGGAGATCAGCTATAATCTTCACTTTTACATAGTATTAGAATACTGGGCCCTGAAGTAGTTTATGTCCGTTTTAAGGGTACATTGTAATAATGGGTCTAAATAAGTTGCTAATGAAATGTAACTGATACATTTTTCACATTTAAATTGGACCATTTATTGCTGGTCTACCGCTAGAGAAACTATTTCAAACTCTTCATATATTGAAATTTGGCCAAAATTATTTACTAGAAATTCATTTAATAATAAAACTTCTTTCGATTCTTAACCTTTACTTTTTTAAAAATTCTACAAGGGAAAAGTCATTGCATTTGTTCGTAAATGCATATATACAGTGAAACCTGCCTTTAGCGGAATCGAAGTGCGTAAACTTTTTCCGTGATGGACAGATTTCCGTTATATACAGGTTGGAATCACGTACATGAAAATTCCAATACTGCAGTTCAGGACCAAGAAATTTCCCCGTAATGGCCAAGTTTCCGCAGTATACAGGCTCCGTTATACACAGTTTCCACAGTATATGGATTCTGAATGACGGCTAAAGCTAGTCTTAAACTACAGAAAATAAAAATTTGTTGGTGACTAAGTAAACTAAATGAATGGTTAATGGACTAAAGAATGGTTCTTTGGACGTTAAACAGGGGAAAGATAATTAAGCAGAGTGATGTGTGACTAAGTGTCCTCGTTGATAGGTCGAAAGAGAATTCAACGCCTGCATATGAAGTTCCCCTGAATGAATAATATGTAAAATTCTTTGGAATGTATTCAAATGACGACAGCTGCATACTTTCTGGAGCGTATATTTATTCACCTTGTAGGTGCCTGATATGACGAAATATCTCATTCATATTCCTGTTATTTATGTTTGCGCGACCTGGAAATATCTGTTAATTTCATACAAAATAACACAGCGATACTGTTAACCCAAAATATTTTTGCTTATTAAAGTACTGAGAAACCTAGGCAAAATACTAACTGATTTACCTGTGAGTTAC
The DNA here is from genome assembly GCA_000376725.2 of Ladona fulva. NCBI lineage: Eukaryota > Metazoa > Arthropoda > Insecta > Odonata > Libellulidae > Ladona > Ladona fulva. Next base: position 1,373,100 of record KZ308139.1, on the reverse strand, counting down.
TCACCAACAGTTGCCCTTTCAATACTTGCTATGAGAATTTAACGTCATTGACCAAAAACCTGTTTCGTGTTCCCAGTCACTCACCTGAAATGAAAAATGAATGTTTATTAATTAAACTGTTACATATGAGTTATTCACTAATTTCTATTGCATATTGCACGTATATTAACGAAGTGTCATTAGTTCTAAATTTAAAAATAGAAACATGCGTAATTATAAGTGGTACTGCGCTCTCTTTTAAAGAAAATTTGTCGGATTAAAGAAGAAATATCAATTGAATATCCACCCATATATTTTATTACTCCAAGCTTATAAATAAAAGCTATTTGTAGTACTAAAAGAGCATGCATTGTGCCATTTAACCTTTTCAGCTTAAAGAGAAATATTTGATGAAAAAATAACCAATGGGGTACAAAATGTCTTGTTAGATGATAAGAGAGAAAAAGAAATAATTGAAATTTCGATGATTTCAACCATAGAGCAAAAACTAATAACTAACATTAATGGCTCAATACTTCATTTGCGTAAAATTTGATCATAGTCTTTTCATATCGTGCTATTGATTTTCTTGAACATTTAAGGTGAGTCTACTTTATTCTACTATATTCGACTATTTATTTAACTATATTCGACTATTTACTATATTCTACTATATCTACTTTATTCGACTATTTAGGTTCTATTATAAATCTTATATTTTAGGAAGAAGGTATACGCTAGGAATTATATAATTAGTTCCAAAAATTGATATGAGGCCGAAGAATTCCTGCGTCCTCTGTGGGCCACGCGCCTCGCGCGTTCAGCTGTTTTTTTGTTTAGTTAGGCGGTTGACGCAGACGGTCAGCGCGTGAATATTCGCTTCCTTTTCTTTAGGAATCCTGGTCTTTACGCCTGGCAATAAGAACTTATACATTATATACAGCAATCTGTTTGAAACGATAAATATAAAAGAAGAATAAAATATTCAACATGGGAGTGTGATTGGTCAGTATTAGACACGCATCAAACATGTTGAATAATAAAACCATAATAGAACTGGTACAATGGCTGAGTATGATAAGGCTCTTTGTTAGTCCTACATCTTTATCCACATAAATACTCTGCAAGCCGTCTTTCGGCGTACGGAAGAGGGTGTGAACACTAAGTATTCGTTAGCTCACTAGTTTATTGTTGTCGCGTATAGTTCGCAAAAAGAATGAGTCCTTAAAAAGACATATCCTCGCATCTATTACTATTATTTTACTCACATTGTCGGATCGGCCAAAGTAGCAGGAGGGGCTCACAGAATACCAATCACTGCAAATGTACTTTATCTGCATTTATTAAGCGATAGCAGCCAAATTTCTAATCTCCTTCCTTTCAAGGATTCCCAACCTGCGTCTGAGAGCATTTTTGAAACGCTTGCTTTTCTTATCGTAGCAGTTTTTTTTTAATCGTATCGCCCTGCGCTGCTCTTTCTCGAGTTCTCGGGTACACGCTTCCTCCGCTGGATCTAATATACTCGTCGCACAATCCAGATGGGGCCTAGCTAAGGTGAAGTAATTTCAGTATCATTGATATTCCCTCACCTTATTACTTCATCGCACGCAAGAATGAAACGCTCTTAAAGTCCAGAGAGAGATATCCGCGTAGTGGTACATCCATTCAAGGAAACCTTTAAAGAAATATCATCCCGAGAAATGGTCATATCTTCTCACTTCAAGTAGCCGCATGTACAAAGTGTAGTCCGACAATAGCGATACGCAGAGATATTAAAACCAAATTTCGAAATCTCTCTCCTCTACCCTCCTCGTTACAGCCGACCCTCATTCGTGATGGAGAGAGATATACCCTCCCGGCGACCCGCCTCCTCCCTCCCCTTAATTCTGCACCCCCGAACCCCTCCGCCTCTTTCTGTCCCCGCAGTTATGCCCACAAGCGCGCACAACAATGACTCCAAAGAGAGTCTCTCTCCTCCAGCGGAGCATCTTCCTCCCCTTTCCGAATAATATCTCCCCTCCTCGCCATCCATCTCGCCTCCGGGGAGACACAGTTCTCTTTGCTTCTCGCTCACCCTTCCCTCTTTTCATTTCTCTCTCTCTCTTTCGTTCCCTCCTTTCTTCAATCTTTTCTTTTTCCTTTCCGTATCAATTCCTTATCGTTCCTACCATTATTCCTTCATCTAACACTTCCTCTTCCATTCTCTTCAATTTTCTAGCTTTCCTTTCGATTTTTTAGATTTGTATACGTCGAGTAACCGCTATGAGAGATGTCCCGGAATCCGCAACAGAAGGCTGGGGCAGTGTGAGTTTATTACAGGGCAAGAAATTGTAGTAGTCCACAATATTGAGAGGCTTATAAAAACGATCGGTAATGAGGCTACGAAATATATTTATAAACAGCATCGAATGCAATCTCTTTTCTTCATCCTCCCTTCTTAATCCACCAACCCCATCGAATGCCCTTCTCTGGATGATCAATTTACATATGTTTGTATTCTTTTCTCGTTCGATTTTTGTTCATATTTTTATAAAAAGTAATCTTTCTGAAATTCTGCAATTTTCTTAATTTTCTTCTGCGCTACCGTATCAATTTGTCCAAAACCTGGAAAGTCCGGATTCCAGAAGAACCTCGGATAGTTACCTCTGTTTCTTCTTTCCGCGGAGCATTAGAGACACTATAGATTAGCTAAGGTTTTTATATTATACTCCCCCTGCCATACGCCTCTGGCGGATCGCGGGGTAGAATTCTAAATCTAAACCTTGGTACAAGCGTTTTGGATAGCGAGATTTCAATCTGTGCCTATACAATCCCCTCTCATTCCTGCCTTTGTCCTCCATTTATCAGAAGTCCGCGGACCACAGTTACCAGAGATACTAACTTTTAATTCAGTATATCGCTAACTATAACTCCGTTATGCAGATAAGTAAGCAATACTAAATTGTTTTCACTTGAATATAAATAATTAATACTTTGAATTCTTTATTGAGTTGAAGTTTTAATTCCAGATAGAATGGACTGTATAACTTAAACTATTGGCTCACAATCTTCACGAATTGGTATTATTAAAATTGCTCTTTGCTTCGTCAGCTGAGGTCATTTCGCTCACATTGGCCCTCACTGGGAACTGAACCCAGTGCCACTTCCACCAAAGCCGAATGCCCTGCCCACTTGGATATCCGGGAGCACTTTTCACTTATATAATGAATTAATGGAATGCATATTTATCAAATCGTGTTAGTTAGTCTGAAAAAATCACTGTTATAGAAATAATCTGGAAGTATTTTTCGTGATATTTTATTAAAAAGTATTCTCAGCTCTTTATCAGGATTAATTATGTAATTCATCAGAAGCTTACGTAAGAATTCTACATTCAAAGACATTTTAAGATAAGAACTACTTCATTCGTCAATTTTCTTTCTGTCGTTTCTGTCGCTGTCACTCTATCATCATCAAGGTTATAAAAATAAAAATCTACACTAAAAAAAATTAAAATGAAGTTTTAAACTCATCATTCGTTTAACTCCCATTCTTTACTCTCATTCTTATTCCTCTTTCTCCGATATTGCCAGTATGAGAAAATAATTGCGAAAGAGGAAAACATAATGGGAAAAAACAGAGGGCCGAATGCCTCTGATGCGGGTGTAGTGTCGCCTTCATCATCATATCCACATCCCTCCGTCGCTAACTTTCATGCTTCGCGAACAAAGAAGGAGCCTTGCATTTCACCGAAGCGGGTGTCGGCCGCTGATGCTGCATTTCTTTCTGTGTAATGCGGGTTAGTTTGCATCTTACGCGTGGGTTCGCGTACGTCTGTTATGCACGGATTCGTCTACAGCCTCGTTCTCTCCCTCCCTTTTTACTTGCGTACATCTGTACGTACAGTGTATTCGCGCGTGCACTCATGAAGGCGCTCGCCTCGCCGAGTTAGTTCTGCCGACGCCACAGAGAGAGAGAGTGATAAATAAAGAAGGAACTCAGAGGTGAACTGTTCCGGCGGCTAGGTTGCGAAGAAGGGATTGAATGTGGATGAGGAGCGCGACAAATCGGTTGTAAAGTATGTGGACGGGCTCGGAAAGGTTGGAGTGGTAGGGAAGAAAATAAAATGGGATTGAATGGAATTTAATGTACTAAGGATTTGAACTATGGGCCGAATAAATGTATCTTTCTTTCATAAAATACGTCCTTAGCAGTGCAAGATATCTACATGGAAGATAAACCCTCATCTATTGCCAACAGAGTAATATTTGCTTTGCTTTGATTTCGCTACTGCATAGCTAACTATTAGATCAAATAAATCGAAAATGTTCTTCTAAGATTTCAACTTTTACAATTTCATTGTAACGTAGTGATAAATTTACCATCAATATTTATATATTACTGAATTGAGTTACATAAAGAAAGACCGACTATAGGGAAATTGGGAATGATTTTCAACATATTACGAAGAAATTATTATATCCATGTGTCAAGGTGCATAATGCCGTCATGAATAGGTGCATTCATGACGGCATAGCAACTGTAGTGCTTTCATCCCGAAAAATACGCAAGTTTTCTGTCCTACTAATATGTAACTATACTATATATACGATACTACATAACTATTACGCGCTAAAGAAAGTTAATTACGTAGTCTCATCCTATGGGGCAATGGAAATTATGAATTTAGCTTTAGCTGTCCGTGAAGCTACTTTTTAAGATTAAGAAAAACAAATAAATAAGATCAATGACAAATATACATAATAGTTGAGAAGAAATTTGATGCATTTTCAAGAGGAAGAAAATAATGCAAATTCACTCGTAGTTTAGTAACTTCAATTCCTAAAATTTTCCATAAAAATCACTCTCTTGAAAATAAGTCGTGGGTATAACTGATCCTCTTACGCTTGATTTCGAAGTAGAATTTTCACGCACTGGGCGCCTTTTAACAAAGTTGGATTTCATCCATTCGAAGTTATAAGCCACACATTTAGAGTCAAATATTGTGAGAGAGTCGCAGTCTTCAGTCAGCGGTCCTCGCAACGTACCAATTCGAATGCCAAGAAGCGGCTTTATACCCTACTATTAGCATATTAGCATCTCATCCACCTGACAATTCCCTCTCACTTTCCCGGATTCTCCATCTCTCCCTAAATGGTGTTCCCGTGGGCGAAAGAGTAGAAGAAGAGGTGTGGGGAGGCAAGGTGAAGTAGTTCACGGAAGGGAAGGAACAATAGTAGTGTGGAGGGTATGAAGGATTAGAAAGGTGGAACTCGTGATTCAGCCAGCTTTTAAAACCTTTTCTGGTATTTCCTCTGACACCTCAGCTGTTTTTTTTTCAAAATAATATTGATATGTTAACCCACTTTTATGCGAAGGTGAAATATTAAGCTAAAGGTTAAATATTAAGTAAGGCTATATCATTCAAGTAGTACTTCCCTGGCTACCAAAAGTTGTCATCTATTTTACTTTTCCTCAATATCTACTTCCAATTGAAGACTTCCTTAGAATTGCCTTAGCTAGATCTGATTTACTATTTTTAGTACCGATTTAGTTTGATTATTTATTGGAAGTTTTCAATGGAACAACTTCATCTCCATTACTCCATTTACTCATATAGCATTTTTGCTAAACCGTTTTCTCCTCCGCATATATTGCCAATTGACAATTCGACTATGGCTATTCATGTAAGTCAGTGGCCACTGTTGTATCTTCCAATCAAATTGACGAGTTAATTCATGTATAAGCACTCGTTATAGGAAAAGGAAAGAAAAACAAACACACATCCATGCAGAGAAGAAGACGCTCGCATGTGTACATCGAATCACTAAAATAAGAAAGTGGAGTGGAAGGGCGGAAGTGTAGCTTTTGACGAAGATAAGGAAAGAGCAAGTCGCGCCGCAGGGTCTTCCGAGGAGACGCCGGGGTGCGCCCGCCCGGCGAGAAGAAAAATTCACCCACCGATACGGGGAGAGTGCGAGAAAGTCAAATTTCTTCGGGTCGGAAGAAGAAAAGGACACGAGGTCATATTGGAAAAAGGAGAGAAGAGGGGAGGGGTTCCGCGTTCTAGAGGGAAAAAGAAAGAAAGGGAGAGAGATAGTTATACGGCGCCTTACGGATCGTAGCTTTGTGGACGCCTTGAGCGTGGAAGTGTCGCGAAATGGAAGTAACAACAGGGGAGGAAAGATCGCAGTGGAAGGGAGGATTTTGAAAAAGAAGGAAAGGTACCTACTAGTAGAGCGAGAGTAGAAAATGAATAGAAAAGAACAATAGAACCCAGTTACCTAAAACCGGTTTGTCTTCCCGGTTAACGTCGCGAGGGTTGACACACTTCCAATCTACATAGCATGGTGTTTTTTCCATGAGAAACAAACAAATAAATACAAATACTATTCTCTGTTGGTATTTTTATTGCTTGATTAGTATCGCAAGAAAATTTCTAATATTTCTATATTGAAAGTAAATCTGATGAAGTAAGGAGAAAAGATGACAAATATAACATGCAAAAAAACTACGAATGTGTAACAGTATGGGAATAGCGTTCATATCTTTCTGTCATTCCAAATACTTCACTGTTCCTTCAGATCGTAAGGCTGGGTAACATCTATCTACGGAGAATGTCAGGAGGAAATCAGCTAAATCGAGAAGATTTAAACTGGAGATAGAGAGTTTCTATTTCTAAGGGAAAGGCTATGATTTTCTTTAATATTATAAAACAGCTGAATTCATTTGGAATGTACTAATGTAAATTTTTGAGTTTGGCTATTGCGCTTGGAATATTCTCTTATCATACCTCGTTGATATTTATACCTGTAATCACTTCCTTTCACAATCACCTTTCCATAAAAGTAAAATAAGCGCAGGTATAATTGCATGAATTAGTGAAAGTCTCAACAAATATAAATAACGATCTATTCAATTACGGCTAATTATCTAGGTATTAATTTACAAGTGATAATTTAGAATTAAACATTAAAATAGTAATCAAACTATTGAAAACGGTGTACACAATTGTAAGAAGTTCTGTTGAAAATTTTACACCTACATTTTCATGATACTACCTATTAATTATTCAATTTCTATAAATTAAGCCGTGATTAAAGAGGACCTGAATTATTTCTATAAGGTCCTTCACTCATTCTTTCACAAAAACGTATGCAAACGCACATTCAACCAACATTTAGGGAGGAAGGTGTAGGAGATTGGAATCGTATCGAAAGATGCGCACAACGCAAAATAGCAGCTATAATAATAGCGGAGAAAACGGACTTTTTTCGAAGGATAACGAGTTCGAGCGCGGGGACGTGCATCGTGGGAGTGGGGCGGAGGAGAGGGAAAAAAAGAGAAGAAAGCAGAAAAGGACATGGAGCCGTGTTATGGTATCACCATTGTTTCGCATCTCTCTCTCCCATCCCTTCATTCCTTTCGCCCCCTTCTTTTTTATTTTACTTTGGGCGGAGGCACGAGATGACACTTTCGCCACTGCATTGCTGGAGGTGGCCTTAAGAGAGGGAGTGGGGGTTTGCGAAGGAACGGAAGAAGAGGGAAAGAGGTGAGGCGGTTTCAGCGATGTCCCGGGGACATAGGAGCCGGGTGGAGAAAGGAAAGGGCGCGAGGCATGAAAAATGACGAAAGGGGAGATGAAGAAAGGGATTGAGGATAGGGAGTGGGAGATGTAGCGAGAGCTAGAGGGATTGTTGTGAGAAGGGATACGGGGTGAAAGCTAGATGTTCATACAAACGGGTGTATTAAAAAGGAGTGGGGGAGGGCGTAGATGCCGGGTGTGGGACAAAGGGACAAATAGAGCGCGGATGGTGATTCGTCGTAGTGACGAGCTTTTTAGGCTCGGAGAGAACCTCTTTTTTTATTCGTTCCCCTCGTGGAAAGAGCTCCCTCCGCTACCGTCCGAAACCCGCTCAGAGACATACATACCGACGTGTGTATTTGTATAAATGTAGCGTTCGCAGGCGAGGGAAAAAGAGTAGATTTTTCGGTGTCCGCGGAGCTCTTTATTGTTGATTGGCACCTCTTTTTTCCGAAGTAACGAGAGGGAAGTGTTGGGGAATTAGGAGGGATTGGAACGGGCCGGAAGGGGGCGGGGGGAGGGGGGATTGTTTGAATGAAAGAGATTTCTCGTCATTTTTAGAAATGCTCGATAAGAGATGGCCTTTTGATGGGAAGAGAGGATTTTGCCGCGCTCAAACGGTTTCAGCTGTTTCTTTAATTATCTTTGCGAATGTACGAGGAAGTGTTTCCTGCGGCTCGATTTAATAAAACAAATCGCCAGATGTCGGAATTTGTCCGTAAAATTGTCAAGTAAATTAGTCAGAACTGATATCACTTTTTAACGTAAATTTTCAGCGGTACTGCTTTACAACACAGTTTGTTTGATAATGCCAGACAAGTATCCTTCTATAACTAACATTGATTACGAATTTCCATATACTTACGAATATTTAACATTCTTATTTCTGCAACACTATGCGTTAAAATAGTAAAATTGTTTACAATTGTTCATAAAGCAAAATTTTTTATTGCATTTACCACAGTGGTATTTTTACATGATCAATTCCGGTATAATGATTCATATCATCGATTATATTAGCAAATATGTGAAAACGAAATACTTTTGGAAAAAAGAGCAAATTAAATATGAATTCTCTCATATGAGATAATTCGGAAACTTATTATGTATATTATTATGTAACTTAATGAATTTCCTTACGATTGTGAATCCCGCTCGCGATTCACAATCGTTCATTAAGGAAATTTAATATATTTTTGAATGCGTCAGCTTTTAATTATCAAATAGAATAGTTAAGTCTGTTTTATTGACACTGAAGTAATAAATAATAACTAATAGCACAGCAACAGTATAAATGATCATCATCATTTTAATATCTATTAATATAATAATAATTAATATCTCGGTTATGCTAGAAAATTGAAGATCTATTCTATTATCCAAAATCCTCAACTATTATCCCAATAAAATGAATTTATCGAGAGTATGAAGAAACGGCGAACAGTTATATTAATCAACCGTTGAATCGGTTATGTTTTAGTCCAATTTCCATCATATTCCCCGGCAGTATTATTTCGCAAAATAAAATTCCCGATACAGCAATGGGTAAACAGCATCTTCCTCATCATTGGAAATTTGTTTGCTTATATCTGCCCAAAAGGTTATCCGTTCGAAATGTCTACTTTTGATCAACGGGAATAGTTTTCATTCTACTCGGCGCTATGGGAGGGAATGATTGATAATTTAACCGGATGCAGAAATTCCATTTCACCATTCAAACAGCGGGCGTAATGGAGCCGATTCCAATTATATGGAGTTTAGAACCACTGCTGGAGGAATATTTTCCCAAAACTTTTCGGATAGTCTATGAAAGAAGGGTCTATTACGGCATGCCACTCAGAACCAATATTATGATAGCAAACAATCGCCAGTTGATTAAATTTGGAAGAGGGACGGCATGCAAATGAGGTACACACTGACCGTAGGAAATATTGCCCCCGAATTTATCCGCGTTCGATTGGATTTCCATTGGCTATCAACTTCCGTAATTACGGAAAAGAATTCTTCGTATAGATGAGCATTCTATTTCTCTCTCTATTGAGAATCTTTATAATACCTTAGGATTGATTGGCTATTAACTTTACCATCAATAACATGCAACATTGATTCATAAAAGAGAATAATTTAACTCATTCATTTTCGGAAAAATGCAAGTAAATTTAATTGTATTGTAGCAGATTCGAAGACGAGAGATGTTCTGGAAAAAGTTAACTTTTTCATTCGAGGATATCCTAAAACATCTCGAGGGTATCCTAAAACAAGAGAAATACGCGAGCAATACGAAATGAGTTCTAAAAAATTATCAATATTGATCATTTTATTACTAAATATTTAAAATACTATTGAAGAAGGTAGTAAAAATTAATCTTTATTTTCTAGTCCAGGGGTGTAAGTTGTGCTTTTGTTCGAACGTCTTCGTAGGATGAATATAAATTAACTTAAGGTTATAAATTCCTTAGATAATCTAGAAAAGAATATGAGAAACCAACGTTTACATTTAGAGTTCACAAATTCCTCAGTAATGAAATGTTAAAAGCAAAACCTTGAGATGGAGAGCTCAAAGCTTCACCCGCTTTAAAATGTCTTATTCTAATCTCAGATTAAGCAAGAACAATTGCTGAATTTCTATGTATTTCTACATGTCATACGAGCGTCATTTTTGTTTTTCATCCCTTGTTTACGCAAAGTTATGATGATGGAACTATTCTCATGGTCGATATCCCACATACTCTTCGCTCATTTGCAATATTTTAGCAGGAATAGGATTTCCGTGCCCCTCCAACGCTATCGATCTAGCCAGGTCACAGCGAAAAACACATCTCCCGCAGCGAGCTGAAAAGACCACTCGATAAACCGCCGCGATAGAAAAACTCGCCGCCAACCGTAGCTCTGTTTCCGCTACTGCAATGACCCATTAGCATGCCATTTTCGTTTCCTCCATCAATTCTCTATCTCCCTTCCCCGAAAATATTAGCAAAAACGCAGTGATACGCTCACTACAAAATGGTATTCGTTGAATGCTATCGGGTTGTAATGAGTAAGATGAGATCGCCGGGGGCAGGCGGAAGGGGGCGAGACAGGGAAGAAAGGGGACAGGAAGCTGACGGAGAAGGAGCGCTGCGAAAATAGAGTTGGAAGTGGTTGGACCACGCAGGGGAAGAGATATCGAAGTCTGACCGTTCCACTTCGGGGTTTGGACCCGCGACCACTGTTCGACTGGCGCCCGAGGCGAGAGGATGACCCCGGTGGAATGGGCTCCGATCGGGCGACGCGGGAATGGGAGGAAATCGGGTGACGCAAAGCAAAGACTAGGATAGGCGTGTTTAATGTAGAGAACTAAAATACTAAACTCTTAAATACGATTGTTATTGAGCATTTTCACTCCGAGGGTGGGTACAAAAAAAATTTTCTGGTTATGAAATTCATTTTCCGCGACGCTGAGGTAGTATTAAAAATAGCGGAGAAGGAACGAAACCAAAAACAGCTTTCTTTTATAAATTTATTCTAACCCATAGTCGGTAAGTAATAGTTACTTTGTTGTATTTGAGCATTTCTATAGAGTGATTTTAACATCGAAAATAATTCACTCCGCAACTAGATTCGTTTGCCGAATTGCAATTTCTCATTGGTCAATTTTTTTACAGTATATGTAAAAGTTAACATAATGTCATATTCCATTATTCATATTTGTCCACCTATGAATTTCTGACCCGGGTACAAGCACTTCAATTTTGAAAATATTATTCTACCGAACACGAAAAATGGAAAATAATTTTTTTGGCCGAAAATTCTATGGCTTGGTCGCATGTTTGCAGAACTATATTCGTGTTCTTGTAAAACCCACACAGTTAAATGTTTCATGCGGTTCATTAAACTTATAGTTTTCCACATCCGTCTAAGTCCATGGCGAACAAACATGACAATGCAACTCATTCTACTTCAAGTAAATATACTGTGATGCAAATTATATTAAGATTAGAATGAGAAAATGTTGAGTAAGCCGTTTGGAAAGCTTTTAGGGTAATTGATGATTCAAAGATTTTTCGTTCTGAAATAAGAAAAGAATGTGCTAAACCATCGCGAAAATGCTCAGATGTTAGAATATGGCTCTTTCCTCTTCAAAAGTTTTTCTTCCAATGCTTTAATTCGAAGTCTTTACCTTTGCAATTAATCTGCTTCTTTCCATTGCTTTACAGCACAATCATATCGGCATCAGCTTGATATTTGAGTTAAGCATATTGTATTATGCCAGTCGTTTTCATTCTATCACATTTCACATACTTATCGAATGAGGATTTTTTTAATATTTCACGAGTGTACGGACATTAGTCGCTGTTAATTCTTGAAATTATAAGATAGATTTACATTCTAAAGTAAAAATATAAACATTTTGATACTGTATTGTTTTTGTAGTGGTGTCCAAACTGCAGCCGGCGTGCTAGATCCGGTTCGCCACTAACTTATATGTGACCTGCGAGGATATCTGTAGTTATGAAATAATTAATTTTTAGTATTAAATAATAGCGGTTAATTACATTAAGGTCAAGTGGCCACTGAATAATTGTGGATTTTATAAAATTGTCGTCACCCATGTTGGTTAACTCGTCTTAGTTAGCATTCTAAGTCTATTGAATATAGCTTAGGGATACCGAAATCGCTTTCTGAGAGATGTATAATTTTTTGAAATAAATTTAAAACTATGGACCTCCTACCCCTTGTGATATCTCCAGGACCGCATAGTCAAAAGTGAATAACTTTCCCGTTGGATAGAGAATAACGTGTAGCCAATTCGGTAACTCTCATGATCCCATATGGATTCAGTTCTCCAGTTCTCAATGGCAGGTCTGAAGTATTTATTTAAACAAATAAAACAAAAGGTCATTAAATGGCAATAACAATGGCAGACTAAATTTCTAGTAATAGCTGAAGAGCGGCAATGCGTTTCAGGGTTGGTAAAAATGGGACTATCCTATGAATCAGGCACAAGTCCACCCCCTCCACGGACGTCCAGTTGGCGAACGATTTAAATTTTCAACATTTTTTGCCTCTTCCAGAAACGTCTGGTGCACTTTTTGTGTCACTAGGATTCGTCTGGGTCAATTGCACTGATCGCTCGCTTGGTATGGCCGCGGGGTATAATTGAACGCGTAGATAAATATTCCAATGAAGAAGGGGATAGTTGAAGGGATAAGTGATTTGTACGGGTACGCCTTTCCATGTGGACTGTAATTATTGAACCGAGAGCCACGTTTCCGCTCCAATTGCGTGGAATTCGTTCTCTAAACGGATTTGAAAAAAAAAGTAAACGGTCGGAGAAAGGTGATTATAGATATGATCGTGTAAAAACGTATTTGGAAAATCAGTAGCTTCCGATTCCGGCGCTGGCGAGCTTATTATTCGTGGTTCTCACAAAGTCGGGATATATTCGAATAGTATGATTTGAGGAAATTTGATGAAATCGAACACTTTAGCCACTATGTGGATGGACTCCTTCGACGTTGACGAAGAAATAACTTGAAAACCATGCTAGACATAATGGTCTTCAAAAGATCATATTTCCTATGCTTACCTTCATAATCAATGATAATAATACAAGGAAGACAAGGAATTTTAAAGAAAATGGATGGACGCATATTTAGGGTAAACGGGAGCGAAGAGAGGCTGAAGATTGGTTGAAGTATCTCTGCTTACAGTGGAGGATCGGAGTTCGAGTCTTGTCAGACTGTTTCACTATCGCTTATCCCTGAGGATTATGTAACCAACAAATAGAAGAGGGATGTAAAATAAAGGGGACGGAGTGGTACAACCGTAGCGGTTTTTCACTTTTTCTGTGGTCCGGTGCTGGAGAGCTATTAAGATATTCTACACTTTTTGCGATATGGTTTGATGCTGCAAATAACCATTTTAATACGTAAAGATAATTGTAAACGTGCTCCTTTCTCGTTGCATTTAATCTTTTCAATAATTTCAAAATTAACATGTTCAAGTGCAGCTTCGTAGAACTCATTACACATCTTAAAAAAAGAACACTTCGTAATTTCCACAGCAGATTTTTATTGACGAGTTTCTTCAACGAGTTGACACCTTCCTGAATGTGTCAACAATTGCTCTTTATATTAAGATGTTTTACGATAATTGTCAATAATAGATGCTGTGCTCATCAACATATTCGCTAACCAAGAAAGAGATATAAATAATAGTACTAAGGATGACTTTGTTAATATATATTATTTCTCGATTATAACTTGTAATAACCTTGTCTTTTCCTTTGAATTCCGGAAAATAATAACCATTCGTCACCCAATGTATCACTCTTGCTCTCCCCTCAGTATTTACACGTAACTCATAGTTCGAGACAATACGTAAGTTTCCTTCTAATACTCATGCTATAAGAAAATACCCCTAGCTCAAACCGCAGCGATTAGAAGCCAATTCGTACGTGAGCGCAAAATATTTCCTCTATTCTATTCACACCTGAGTAATGGAGAAGGCTAGTCTAACACCATTCAGTCGCTACAAACCTCCGTAACACGTATAAACATTTATTGAGGAACAAAACTAAAGGAATTCCAACCATAAATAAGCGCGATGTTTATTCAGCGAACGGCATATCATAGAGACTCGATTTGGCGCCCCCAAGAATGTCTCGCACGTTACCGGTAAGAATGCTCACCGATAGCGGAATGGAGTACAACATTGCGTCCGTCTAATAAAACACCCGTGCGACACGGCGAAAAAATATTTACAATTTTCCTCGTACGCTCCGTAATATTTCGCTTAATCAACTCTCTCCGCTCCTTTCAGGTGCTTAGACGCTTAACAGAGGCACCTGAAGTCGCTTCCTTGTTCCTTGCTCACGTGTCACGCGCTTGCAGCGAGACGCGCTCCCACTCAAAGCCAATTCATTACGGGCTCCGCGTCCTATAAATCATTCTCGCTAAAAAGATTTGCCACTTTGCATTTCGCCGGGGAGATCTCTCCCTTCTGCGATGCGGATGGGGGATTTTTTTAATTGCCACTCTCTCCAACGGCCTTTTTATCACCTCCGGAGCGGTTGAAGATGGGGCGCTGCTAAAGATGCAGCGGAGCGAATCTTATTAACCGCTGCAGCGTCCTTCCGATTGGTGATTCCAATGAATGAGAGCGAGAAGCGCTATCAGAGACACGTGACGATTTGTTTGGGATTCGAGAGGGCTACCGAGTGACTTGGAGGAGGATCAATCGCTCCTTTCTCTAGTTACATGAGCAGAGCATGTCGGAGGGATTGCAGAGGCGGTGGTTTTAGTGGCCGAAGCTTAGGGCTGAGTAGTCGGGTGTTTGATTAGCTCGAAATTCAAAATCAAGTTATAAGAAAAGCAGATTTTTTCATTTTCCCTTCTCCTAAGTAATCTACCAGTACAAGACCGAGCCTTCGATACATTCGGACCAACACGCTACGTGGAGATACAACTAATACTACATAATTGCATAAAAAATATTATTCCGTTGTATTTTTTTGCAATCACTGTGACTAATCAAACTAATCAAAGGGCTTTATTAGGTGATTTTGAGGCTAAGACGTCTCGTCTTTGATGAAACCAATTCTTTATATTTTTCAAAATATTTGCATGGACTATTGCCTTTTACCATGCATGTAAAGGAAGCAAATAGTTAAAAGGAATAGAAACAGAAGATTGGTTTGCTTGCAAATATAAGGTATATGTGATCACAGAGAGAACAATTTTCAAGCTACCATTAAACGGTCAAAAACTAAAATGAAAGAAAAATTTTAAACTAAAATAAAAAATAATAAATTATCCGCATATACAGAACAGAAAAGTTAAAAAAGTAAAGCTTTAATTTCCATGTTTAATTTCGTGGAATACGGTACCTCACCCGCGAGAAAGAATGAAAAATCAAGTTTGCAAGATAATTATCTATTTTGGTCCTGAAAACTATGAGACAGGCGAACATTATTCGAATATCACGGAAAAAACAGGAGATTTGAACTCAATTTGATTCATTAGAAATGGCTCGTCATCGAAGAATGGAATTAAATTTCAAAGTTGTCATAAATGTATTATTCATCACTTCTTGAATCGTGAAATAAGTCGTGAATAAATAATTATGTGATTTCCAGAACTGAAAAGGCAAAGGAAATATCTCTATCTCCCAAAAACCCAAAAACAAGCCAAAATATTTTCAACAAAATCAAACGTCGCTTAAATTATCTCTTGTGACACCTTCTAGAACTCCTGAAACCGAACTATTTCAAGATTGCTTATTTTGCTGGTTTTACTTGCCGGTTAATTTCTTCCTTGGCTAATAGCCTTGCGACTCACAATTGGATGTCCTCTTGGAAACGGGATATTGACAAGTGGGATAACGGAATGGGGGGCGGGTGTAACAGAGCGGGACGAAAGGGAAGTTCGTTTTGATCCCTCTCGCCACCTGTTGTGCCGTTTGCGATGGAGTTGACTGCCATCTTCGCCCTTCCACGGATGCTGTGAGAGGTTACACGATGCGGAGACTTGTCGGGAGGTGTCGAGAGAGAAGTTCCTTGAGAGAGAAGGCGAAGAATAGACAGGTTTGCTTACATTGGCCGAGAGGGATCGGACGCATCCGATGGGGTTTCGCCCAAGTAATTGGCTAATGAAGCTGGTCGATGGATCTCGCGATTCGGCACGAATGCGAGTTGAATTGGTAGGCTGAGTCTTAAGAATTCATGTGGAATATTAGGCATCTCAGAGTTAAAGATTTAACGCACCGAGAAAATAGTTTAGTGTCTTCGTCTATTGCTTTTGTTGCACATTACTATTATTAAGGATAAAACTTACCGATACTTTTGATGTCGAACATAAAGAAATCAAAATGATCTAGGAAAGTTTCGTATAACTTTATTTCTCTCAGTTTAATGTTCAATATAGAACACGAAATCAAATCAGGACTTAACGAAAGAGCAATTTGTAAGGAGTAGTTCCGATTTCACTGAAATCGGATATAAGTTACTTTTATAGCCTGATTTTGTAAAATTTTCTTACCAATTATATGGTCATAAACCAGAAAAATGTCGTAAAAGTTACTATCTCGTAAAATATATTTTGAACTCACTTTGGAAAGCTTCAAATTTTTATTAGACTATGGTTCCACATTAATGCTTAAATGGAAGACGGGACTTTCTAGTCCCAATTTCGCGCAATAAAGACGTTTGTATCGAACTTACTTTTCATTGACAAATAAATTTTTCACAAGCTAGCTTCAAAAATTTAATATCGAGTAATTATTATTTATTTATTGCGTAGGAACAAACATTTAGATATATATATATATATAT
>KZ308139.1:1293984-1356217 GCA_000376725.2 Ladona fulva | reverse complement strand
ATAAATGACTGATTTTGAGAATAAGGAGATATTTTCAGATAAAAATTTACGCGACTGCTGTCTGAGCGATCTAATTAAAAACTATGTCAAATGCTTTCGTTCATCTAAATCAATTGGAATTGACATAATAAATACAAGAGTAAAGGAAGGGTCCTGTCCCAGTTTATTTGCTTTAGCACATATTGGCTGTGAAAAATTTCTCTCCTCCAGAAAAAATGACGGGTTGATTCATAAAAAGGAAGCGGGAGGAAGAAATATGCTCGTATCCGGCATATGGGACGTAATACGAGGTATCTTTCGAGAAACTTTAATTAAGCTCTTCCTCTCTTTTTATCATTCCTGTAAGCTTTGCCATCAACACCGATTTAATGAATCTTTTCCGACGGAGAGAAATTAATAAGTCATTTCCGTCACAGCAAACACTTCTAGTTTATAATTCTCTCTCACATTTCCACATTCCATCCTCTGTTCAGTGTTATTAATTACGTTTTTAGGCAATTTGGAAAAAAACAGGGACTCCGAATTAAGGATTGAATGAAATATGTTAACTCTGAGAAAAGACAGGTCAATATTTGAGCACCGGATTGTTCCTTCCGTGTTCAAAGAGGTTAGATTACGAGACATACTGGAATGAATGGACTTTTTACGGAAAAATACGTCCAAGACTGATTAGCCTTTTTACACCCAAAGTAAGAAGAAAAGATCCGTTAAAATTAAAAAAACTAGCAATAGGTATCAGGAAAATAAGGTTAATAACGTATGGTAGTAGTTGTTTTGTTAAAATCGCTTTAGCAGCTGGGGTTTTTGCACATACCCACTGGTATTCAAACCCGGGACTGCTTCCATCAAATCCAAACGCACCACCAACTTGCCTATCTGGGGACCCATGGGATGTAAAAATATGAGAAAATTGCTTGTATAATTTTAAAAAGTAAATGAAAGAGAGCAAAGTTAAAAGTTAACGATCATGTGACGATGAAGTGATTTATATATCGTTAAAAGATGTTTATATCTTATGACTGGCGGACATTATACAGAGGATGCTTTTAAAGATTACTTAATAATAATTTTTAATGCTCATAATATTATTAGTACTATAAGGGGGAGGCCCACGAAGAACTATGTGGGCAATGCGTTCTCCTTCGGTGAATGTGGTCCCGGGTTTGATTCCCGCTGGGGCCCAATATTTATCGGTGTTCACCCAACCTGAATTAAAAGGTAGTGGGTCCGGTCCTGTAAAAGCCAAATACGACGGCTCGAGAGTCGATGCGTTGACCACATGCCACCCACTGTAAATGCTGCCGGGCTATGCCCTATCACTGAATGGGACGAGGACTTAACTTCACTTTTACAATTAAAAGGGAGACAAATTTATCATAATTCCTGTTTAATCAAGCATTACGTGCAATTGAGAAGAAAAAAATACCTGTTTATTAAAGGTAGTCATAAGGATAGATCAGTCAAGACCGAAGTTACAAAACCCTATTTAAGTTCGTGCGTACATGATTCTTCTACCTTTCTATATTTTCAAGTGACCTCAAATCCTACTCAGTCTATTCCTTCAACTTTTGATGTTTCACCACTCTTTTATATTATTCAAACTTTTTCCATTTCTCTTCTCATTTATCCTTTCCTTCGCGTACTATTCTCATTTACACTCTTTAACAATCTATGCCACTTGATATTTGACCCATCCAACTCCCTCTTTTATTTTTTCATTCAAAACATTTTTCTCTCCTACGATATCCATAATATCATAAAATTGCAAAAGTTACCAAACATTTGACATGCGTAGTTAACTACGAAAATAAGGAGTATTGATGGGTATGTAATAGGACATCGATAAGCGTTTTATTCTCTTCGAATAGTAAGTAGTCCGCTCACGGACTGAAACGTCTTCATTCGCGCTCGCAGCACGCCGCTCGCCGCCGACTCGCTGCTTGAGTGGTGAATGAGCGCGAGAGATTCGGGAGGAGAGGGTGTGAAGTAAAAGGGCACGGAAAGTAGTAAGAGATCCAAGTAGCTCGAGTGTAAGAGGAGGCACGAGAGAGAGTGAGTGAACAGAAATGATGCCGGGTGTCTCAGACGGAGATGAAGGCCGTAATTTAAATGAAGCTTCGGCTGAAGTTTTCGGAAGGGGATTCCGAATAGCGGAGATGAGAGCGCCACTCAAGGGAGAAGGATTAGGATGAGTCGGTGGAAACAAACCGAAAGATGGAGGGGATGAGAAATGGTTGGGAGGAGCCGACGAGTAGAGGAGGCACGGAGATGAGGATGGACTCGTAATTTTTTACAATTTTTGCTGTCCCCTCTTTCGAGGAGGAGGAGAAAAATGGGGTGAGGATGGAGATGGGTTGCGGGAATGAGTGGTAGCATCCGCAGTGGCGTTTGGGTGAAGCCCCCGCGGCTCCCCACACCATCAAGAGGGCCTTCCTTGTGATGCCTTATTTATTTTCCGCACCGCGAGAGGAGAATGAAGATTGCCCGTCGTCGCTACTGGGCTACGGCGGCTCCCTTGAAACCGCACCAAGAGGTCCGCTTGTAGTAAGAATGGCCCTGGGCTATGAGAGGAAGAAAAAGTGGAGGAATTCGGCGAAAGACACCACCGCATGCGTTGAGGTCACCGGGGTCGAGAATATAATAAAAACATCTCCGCTGATAAAATAACTTATTTTTCGAAAGTATCCTTTCATTTCGCCGATCAATCTTCCTTTCGCCTCTCGATGTCTATAGAATTCGGCCCCATCGCGAGTAAAGATTCTTTTTTCCGCGGTTATTTTCTCAGAACCGTGTTTTTTCCCTTGCGCTCCCCGGGGGGAACGTTTTCTTGAGGGTGCTTTCCCGAAGAATGATAATTGAGGGGTTTTGTTGAGGCGGAGACAGCGGCGTGAAAAAACACAAACGACCCCGCTAACAAATAAGATTGGATGGGATGTCATTTCTTTTTGGGAGCCGAAAGAGACGCTTCGTCGGCCATTTACGGTGATGATGGAGAGAAAAGAAATGGAAAAAAATTCCGTTTGGGAAGGGATGAGTGGCAGAAAATTGTTACGACAAATAATTAACCTCCACGGGTTACCTACGCGTTTGCCTCGGGTTTGTATTTAAAGAATACCAGTTTGGTATAAACTTACGCAAAGTGAGGATGACTGAGTCGTTTTGAGTCAAGCTTTTTGTTTTGAAAGTTCGGCAACAAAAATCTTGTTACTGACTTAGCTATCCCTCGCATTAGCTGCAGGAGGATTGGACTTGTTGAATACATAAGTATTGGTTTGGGTGCGAACCAATGAGTATTCCATTAAGTCAATCTAATCCAATCGTTCGTTCATATGTGTTCCTCTTACTTTTCGATTAGTAATTCCGCCCAGCCCATCTATGGGGACGTCTATACGTTATATTGAAACACTTAATCTATAAGTTTTACCTACTATTTAAAGCAAACAAGACAGATTATTCAAGTTAGGTGAGTGAGGTGAAGGCTTCACTAGCACGGGAGTTTTCGTGAAGAACTTCCTACGAATCGTAAATTTTACGAAATTCCAGATGAACAGAGTTCCTTAGTACATTTAAGTAGAGATATGATAGGATAACAGGTATCTTCTTTTTGTTAAAATACTCTGCTAATTAGTCGAAGAATATTCACAAAATCCCAATTAAAGAACTGAAAAAATCATTGAAAAATAGTCTTTCCCGATTTTGGTCCCAAGAATTAAACTTCCCTTCATAACATTTGCATGGACAATTTATTTTGTGATTCACTGCTCACTTTAATGATATTTTAATTTTTTTCTGCGTTAATCATTCAAAATGCGTGGATGTATAAAGAAAGATATTTTAGCTGGTTTGACTGATAAATGGGAAATTTCAAACAATTTTTGGGCGTACAAAAAACCTTAATTTGGAATACGAAATCATTATTGCGCAAATTTTTCATATCGAGCTGGAGGTGAAATTAATCCCAAATGTTTCGTTACACACCGAAGAAACGTGTTTGGACAGGTGTGCAAAACTAGAATCTTTCCGGTACATCTGGTCACCTTAGGAGGAAAATGCGTTGATCATCTGTCCCCATCTCATAGGCCTTCTGGCGGTGATAGGGACTCCCTATCGTCCCCACCCATCATCAGGCAAGTACAGCAACTCGGCATCGTCGAAGGGATATTAAAAATTCATCGATAATAATCCAAGGGGGGCGAGAATTCGAGGGATGGAAATATGATGTTTATGATCGAATAATCCTCCCATCTTGACGCTGTAGCCCTCGGGCGCTTAAGTTGGACCACCGACACCTGCGAGGTGTGTGGAAAGGGGGGCGTGTCTTCATCGAACTGGAGAGAGAGAGGGCTTTCACCGCTTTTATCGAAAATATCAGAGACACCTCGGAGAAGGCGAAGGCTCCTGGATGGGAGAAGGGAAACAGTTGGAAGGAAAATGGGGGGAAATGTTCCCTATTTTGTAGGGAAAATATCTTATTGGAGCATTACTAAACAAACACTGAACGAAGGGTCTATATTTAGGAAATCGAGTCAGTTGATATTAAATGTTTACAATCTTACTTCATCTGCGGAATATTTATAAGTCAGGAACACCCCGAGATCGGGATATTTAACATAGATTGAGAGATTGTACAAGAAAATATCAAATGTAATTCTTTTCTTGCATTTTTCCCGCGAGTATAAAATTTCAACTGCACGTAGCAGTCGTGAAATAGTAAACGAACTCAGAAATTTTAGTATATTGATTTAAGTGTGACTTATACTATAGTATACTGCATTTAAGTATTTCGAGTATACTTTTATACTTTGGCTTAACTGTACTGCTCCAAGTTAAATTAAATATAAAAACTGAGGACTTACTGTGCATATTTATTTCCAATGAGAGTTCTTTTTTATCTTCTAGAGTTGAGTCAACTATCCTTAATAACTTAGGGAAGCAGAATGGAAAGTATTTTCGCACTGTCTTTTTTACATATATTCATATATTTGTCCGATCAAATAGGCTCAAGTTATATGCTTTTCTATGCCATACTTCGGCAAACTTGGCCGTTTGGAAATTTATAGAGCACCATTACAAAAGAATTATTCCCATTAACGTAAAGCGGTGTAAAAGGTAAAACCCTATCTAGCCACACGTACTACTGGAAAAGAAGTTTGGTCTCAAACAAAATTCATTTATCCACGGGGCCATAATTTGCATGATCTCCAAGTTTCAGGTCAACTTCGCAGAATTTTACGACCAACAGGAGCCGTAAGCTTTCAGTTTCACTGTGCTATAGTCCAATATTCCCAGAGAAGATGCATTTAGCTGAGGTCAATAGGGATGGCCTTCAATACTCATCCCTTGCTGTACAACTTTGGCTTGGAACTTCACGTTTACTTTTCCAGCGTGAGGTTCAGTTCGTTTTAGACAGCTGTTCGTTGAGGAGTGATTCACGAGTTATTGTAAATTCCTGTTCGTCGACTATTCGACGTGCTTGTTCTCTATCTGTGTTGAAATCGAAGTTGAAGCTACGTTTCACCGCGTACCCCGCTAACGACAACCCTGCAATTTTTTTAGCACCAAGGGGAGTTAGTAAGCTATGCTGTGCTGCCATTCTAAAAGTAAGTAAAATTCGGTTTATCCTCCATATTTTCTTAGAACACATTAAAGCGTATCTGGAATGCGAGGTTAGGAGCGGAGGAAAGCCGATTCCACGTGGATAACCGAGTAGTGCTACCGAAAGTGAAATTATTTTGTCAGGTTTGGGAGTTTCCCATTTTTAAGGAGATACTCGAACGTGTATTACTGGATATGTGGAAGTTGACTTAGTATATAAGAGGAGAAGGGTTGAGGGTCAGAATGCTTAAGGATTGTGTAATACAAAGAAGATCAATCAACCCCCTCTTCCATGGTATCCAAACGTTTTACAGGGAATAACTTTATGACCCTCATCTTCAACAGCGTCTATAATCCATCACATCGCCTCTCTATCTACCGGCGATCGAAGTATTTCTCCGATCATTCAGATCCACACGTGAATGTCATGAGTCATTCATTCCGGTAGCACATCACGAAGTGCTTCGAAGGAGGGCGGATGCCCCTTCGCATCTTCCCTCCCACTTCTTAATCTGTCGACCCGTTCTCTCATCCTCCATCGTGATATATTTTGTGATAGCATTAAGATAACAACAAAATATTTTACAGGTCTGACATCTGAAAAAAGCGCAAGAGGTTCATTGACGAGTAGTAGAACATACTATCACTCGGATAATACAAATGTGGAAAATAATACAATCGCTTTAAAGGGAATAACTAGAAAGAATTCTTAGCCAGAGGAAATACTAAATATAACGATCAGGAGAGAGTGGCCAAATTTCGTGATGGCTTCCTAGTGAAGTGAAGCAATTTGATGATTCAGATAAATTTCATTTTGAAGCATTTTGAAAGGATTTTTGAAGAGTAGTTATCCTTTTTGTTATTGTAAACACTAGTTTTCAAATAAATATATTAGAGAAATTTATCATAGGTCACCTTATCAATCAATGAATATTCACAAGCACGATACACATATGTAAAATGTATCTATCTCCTTAAATTCATCATGTATACAAGCACTATAAAAATGTTGCATTCCAATGTAAAGTCTTCTGCATTCTAGACGTGAATTTTGAACGTGAAGATTGAATTTCTAAAGTCTTTATTCTTCTGAAATGAATAATAACATTTTTCGTCGAGTATTAAGTACTTTCCTCAAAACGTAAAAAAGAAATATTTTTGGTCCATATAAGGAGCGAAATGATTTTAAAAACACTGAAAAGGGATTTTTAAATATATCTTACGCTTAAAAAAAGTCTTCTAAAGAAGTCTTCTTAATGAAGATAAATAGAACAACACTGGAAGACTACCACGAAGTCGAGGCCAAATTACTGGATTCTAAGTCTTCTTAATATGAACATACAAGAATTGATATTCTTGCTATATAATGATTTTCATGTTAAAATAACAGCAATACATGTTAGATTCTCGAATAATTCTTCCTGGAATCATCTGTTTGGGATTAATGCTCTTAAGAAAAGTACTCCTGTCCTCCATGAGAGGAGACGTAGGCGTCAATGAATTCCTACGATGCAGAAGGCGGAAAGAGCTCTAGAATTTGAGTTACTTGAATAAGCGAGCCCTATCGAATGTAGCTGTTGTCGGAAGACTTCCTCATTTGAAAAAGAGCGAAAGGAAAAATATGACGAAAAGAGATTTAATGGTAAAGCGTTGCTGAGACACAAGTGACGGGTGCAACCAGAAGAAACCTCGTCCAGTGGCCAGTGAACATTCTTATTGGCGCTTTATATGTATTCGTTGAGAGGTACTGAAATAAATTTATGTTAAGAAGAAATTCTCAAGACCAGCTCTTGGAAAAACATCTGGTGTGTTTGCGTTCCTCTACGTTGCTAATAAGATATATAGCTCTTACAAACACACCTGTTGTATGTTTTCATGTAATAATGCAATTTATTTCTTGCTGTGCTCTTTGGCATAAGATTACAGTCTACGGGTAAATGAATAAACAAATAAAGAAGGGCATGTCTGAAGCAAAATGATCGCCATTATTTCACATGAATTTCATGAGAGAATGAAAAGATAATTAAAGCTGGAAAAAGATTGTCGACAGATTCTCATCAATGATACAAAAGTAAGTTAAGAATAAAGTATTTGTAAACCGAGTTTTTAATTCAGTCTAATAAATAAGAAAACGGTGTTGTTAAATTAAGTGAAGAAATAGAACATTTATGAGAATAACTGAAGGTCAAGATATATTGGAAAGAAAGAGTGGAAACTTCATGTCGATAAAGATTTAATGAGACGGGCTAGGATTCACTGATTGAGAAAGAAGCAAGAATGTATGTACAGATGGGATGGAAAAGTTAAACTAGAGTGAGCAAATTTAAAGATTTTAGGAGAGGATGGGAAGTTCTGATGGTGATTGCGGTGAAACTAGAACCTCGCTTGGAAAAGAATCTTGTACGAATGAGGGAAGGAAATAGAACAAAAGAGTTACAAGAGTTAAGAGTAATAAAAGATGGAGATGATACAAATAAAAGATTTAAATCAAGAAGAAAAGAATAAAAAGGAATAGGAAGTATAAGAAAAATGGAGGGAAATAAATTTGGAGGAATGAGAAAAAGAAAGAATGGTTGAAGACTTCATACCGCGTTATTCTTTATTGCCGTGGGCCGGTGATTCGCTCATTGAATAAAATTATATATTTTACGATCTCTGTATCGTGTATGAAACTATTTAAAGCTTAAATGTACGCTCGAATATTTCTCTTCGAAAATGAGGTATGAATATCTAAAAGAAATAAAACCATCGGAATTTGGCAACAGCAATAAATACATAGTGGAAATACTGAAGGTAAGAGAGGTGCATAGCCTTAAGAGTGAACAGGAATGTATGAAAAGATTCACGGATGTTTCTGAAGCGAAAGATATGCTCAAGATAAGGAAAGTATTGAGAAGTATCGTGAACAAATCGGGTAAATAACGTTTATACCACCAATAAAGACGCGATACGATATTGATATGTACGCATAGAAAGATTTTAAAGAACCTCAAGCACTGAGGAAGATAACAGTGTGTGTCATTGTAACTTTTGCTATATCAACGCCACCATGCTACATTGCAGAAAACCCGAAAGCCATTTACACATGCTATATACATATATTTATCTGTGTAATATTATAAGGAATGATGGTGTGTATGTATGAGGACTACATAACATTCGAAACCTCTTGTAAAAATTAAACCATGGAAGTTTGGGTCCGCATGGGCGGATTTATGAAGTAGCGAAATAGGCTTTAGCTACGGTCCTCGTCCATATGTGGGCCTCAAAAAAACTGTGTGTATAAAGTCTCAATAACGTGCATCTAAATGCTCCCATTATTCGCTGCAAGATAGTTCTATATTTGTTGAGTGTGTCTACATAATATGTTTATAGAATATCTAACAATTAAACTGTCGCAATATTATGTGAAACCTATCTATCTAATGCTACTTATAATTCAATATTTAGTTTATTCTTGCCTAATTGAAGTGACTGAGATATCTATGACTTGAACACATTCGAATTTTTATTCTCGTTATTTCTAGTAGGGGTCTCAATCTGATATTTTCGCCTATGGCTTCTGATAATTTACACGTAAATTCTCCCTATGGGAGAATCCAAGCCTCAATGATAGCAGGATCGACAGCGATATTTCAATTCTTAATGTATGGCAGGGAGGAACATGTGGAGGAAACCGATACAGAATGCTGATAAATTTAACGTTGAAAAACATTGTGATTGAAGGGACAGGAGTTTAGAGAAAAAGGTAGCAGTAAAGGAAGAGGGTCGGAAGAGAACAGTAGACTTTGAAAGAAGAGGTTGAGAGAGATGCGGATGGCAGAAAATGGGAGATAGGGGTACCATAAGGTAAGACGGAAGGAGAGGAAAGATCTGCAGATGTGGACAGCGGGGAGGTGAGGGAAAGGTGGTCAGATGTTGGAGAATTTTGAGAGATGAAGAGTTCCGCTCCTTCCGTTGAATTAGGTGTGTGAGATGCCGCCGACATTCAGAAAGATGGCTCTCGGAAGCTTCGGAAGAATTTCAGAAGTAAAAAGACTACGGTAGAGTGCGGTGTGAGCAGAGAGGACAAAATATGCGTTAAGAACGGTGGCGCTTCCTGTTAAGGGAGCAGTGTCGGTGGCAATGATATTCAGAGTTATGGGGTGAAAGAGTGAGAATGGTGCTTGTTGAGGGCGTGGCCAATTCGCTTGGTTTGTGGCTGATGAAATATTAAGAGGTCCACTCATCAATGATGACGAAGAAAACGACATATAGATTTTAATAGAAAAGTGTAGTTTTAATTCCTTGAGCCGATGGGTTGCAGCGATAAGAATTGGAATTTTCGTTACATTTAGCAACTACTACACCTCTATGGAAACTAAATGATGTAATGCTTTTCCAATGAATTACACTGCACTCTCCCTTTGATTTGAAATGCCTTGACACTTCATCCTGAAGATGGTTCCAGAAAAAGGAGCCGATGCTTCGATTGTAAATTAAGGAACAACTCGGTTGGAGACTCGAGAAGTCTTCGTCCCTATCAAAAAATTAGGGTTAGATGTAAGAAGAGACAGTAGTCCGAAAATCTTCCTATTAAAAATGTATTATGATTATTAATTTAAAAATATGTTCCGAATTACAAGATGTACTTAAGGGCCAGAGAGTAATAAAAGTATCTCTTACTCGTTACCACGGATTTTTAATCCTGATGATGACACCATGAGTGGAAACCTTGGTCGTGGAAGATTAAAAATTTAATTAAAAAATTAATTGGTACCGTAAACCGGGGTTACTTGGACCCAAAATGTCTAATTTTTTTGGACTTTCCGAACAAAACAATACCTAAATTCCATAACCTGTGCTGATAACAAATTTTTTACTATGTTTTAGATATTTTTCGATGATTTAAAAGCTTTTTTGAACAAACTTTTTCGCTGATTTTAATACCATTTTTGTTTTTTAAATTGGGCCATAGAAACCCCAAGGTTGGGGCTACTTGGACCCAAGCTCCTTTTTCCATTGACTAAACAATGTAAATATGTAGTGGTCCTCAGTAGGACATAGGGTCTGGAAATATTACTCTTTAGAGACATTCTGAGGCCATGAAATTATCATTTAATTGCAAAAACTCAATGAATAAATCGGAAACACTGAATGGAATCATATGTGAAATAATGATGTCTTGGAATTTGTATAATTTTTGGCAAACAAATTGTGAGAATTATCTACAAGGCGATAAAAATCACCCCCTTTTAATAAGTTTCGGTGAAACGATTTTCCTGTCTATATGACACCACTTGTACTGCAAAATGTCTTTCTTTCGGCCATTTCCAGCCTTTTTTGCTTTAGGTCCAAGTAACCCCCCAGGGCTCAAGTAGCTCCGGTTTACGGTAATATGTAAAAGTTGTATTTCTCACATCATGAAGAGTTACCACAAAGTTGAGTCCGAAAAAGTTGATTTTGTTAACTTAAGGTTCAAATGTTAAAAGAACAAACGATAAATGTATCAGTGTTACTTCATAGTGATTTTTGAGCTGAATTAATCTTATGAACATTTCATATGAAATTTTATGGAATACTAAGCGATAAAACTCAATCTCTTTACAGTTATTGGCCCTAGAAACTTGAATACCATCTTACTACTGCTGTCAGTTTGTTTCTAAAACGAGCGAAATTTATATAGAGATAATCTGTGATTAACGATATCCTCAAGTGGCGTCAAAAGCTTACAATGTGTGATGAGTGCCTGTATTTACTACGATTAATTTTCACGCTTAGCTGGATTTTGGACAAACAGCGAAAAGAAGATATAAGCGCTTTCGGTAAATTTTTGAGAAGGCATTTTTGTATCGGATATGGTCTCTCAGTAGTGATAAATCGAGTCAGCATGGAGATTGAAAATAGTGATCTAAGATAAACTTGAAAGTGACCTGAGATGTATAAGACAGGTAAGACTGGCAAGGAACACGTCAGGTTTGTGTAACACGGATTCACACGAACATTTCAGGACACTTTTCTTGCACCAAAATAACAGACACGTGTCCGGCCGTTCAACTCAATGCACCTTTGTTTATGCAAAATTTGCAACTGAAAATCGAAGTTAGTTAACCACGCAACACACGTTCATTGCCATAGATATAGCGGAATGTTCCACCTAGAAAAATGTTTATCCCGTTTTTTTTCACAAACAATTTAATTTTTCTGTTATTTAATTTCATCTTCTTACCTCCCAGACATTCTTTATCTTTCTCGTCAACATTTATTAAAATATACGTTAGGTAGATATTCCAGTATATATTATACTGCCACAAGTAGGTTATGGAGTCTCAGCCTGAACTACAAGTGTCTTTGACTTGGCCCTTTTATGTGGTATCAGTACCAACGGGAAACCCCGAAGAAAAGTGAGACATCAATCATAGCTGTCATAGCTTTGATCCCAGAAGGCCCAAATACTTAAACTTTTCCGTAAAATGCTTCGTGCGGATTATAGAGAATTTATTTTGAGCACTTCCCAGAACGATGAAGAATTGATAATCGAGATATTGTCATTATACATGTTTTCTTTATATCGATCATTTTACTGGTAAATTCACCGATTATTTATAAAGTCGATTGATTATGGAGCAAGAAATTCCATCTACTTGCTTGGCGTCGACGGATGATCCGGAATCGGCCATCGAATTGAAACAGGAATTCGCCAACTCATTTGATTTTAGTGCAAAATTACTTCAGAATGACAATTACATTGCTGGAAAAGTAACTTTTCCAATTTCTTACCGTTCTAAATTGATTGGTAAGGAAACGTATGATAGATTATATAGATATATGATAGAAATTTATTTGGAGATGTCCTTCGTTGATGGCGATATACTGATGGAAGAGAATAACTGCGACATTACGGAGGTTTTCAACGATCCACCTGATGTAGCCAAGGAAGAGGTCGAAGAGCGAATCAATCCCGTTGAATCTTCCAGTTCTTCCGAGTATATACCAACTCCAAATAAAAAGAAGTGTTCCACAGTGCCCTTGGAAACGAAAGTGAAGGTTGTCACTCTGGCGAAACTACATCCAAAGAGGTCCCTACAACAGATCGGATCAGTGAAATTGTCCAGGAAGGATCTACTACAGCGCTGGGAGAATGGCATCCTTAAAGGGAGTACTGTGGTAGAGAAATACAATCAAATTAATAATTGGGCTTGGACAGATTCGTGGAAGCTAGAGAGAGTCGAAGATATGTAACCACTAGGGCATTACAACAGTGAGCCATGTCTGCCGCAATACAGTTTTTATCAAAAGAATTTAAATTTAACGCTTCGCAATCTTGGGCCAATAGATTACAAATTATGCATCTAGTAGTGATATTTCCACAATGGATGACATCCTCTCCGTGGCAGAAATGTTTCAACGACAAACCATTTCTATAATTCCTGAATTTCACCCGGATTAGGTATGTAATTAACGCTGACCAGGCTGGTTGCGAATATCGGGCGAAAGTACAGCGAACATTAAGTAAACAGAGAGAAAAAGAACGGAGGTGTTTTTAGACTATTTCTCTACTAAAAACTTCGTGATACATAAAAACCTTAAAAAATGAAGAAAGAAAAAATGGAAAATTAAATAGGAGGGTTTCAAGCAGCAGTGTTAAAATTTATAAGCAGTCGATTCTTAGAGGAGATTTTCATATTAGTCTGGAAACGAACCCAAGACCATATTGAAAAAATCTTTGCCCTTTACGTTACGAAAACCTGTCTAATGACAATATCTTGATTATCAATTCTTCATCGTTCTGGGAAGTGCTCAAAATAAATTCTCTATAATCCGCACAAAAGCATTTTACGGAAAAGTTTAAGTATTTGGGCCATCTGGGATCGAACCTATGACAGCTATGATCGATGTCTCTATTTTCTTCGGGGTTTCCCGTTGGTACTGATACCACATAAAAGTGCCAAGTGAAAGACACTTATAGTTAAGGCTGAGACTCTTATCTTAAAAGACCTTACGTGTAGCAGTACAATATATACTGGAATATCTACCTAACGTATATTTTAATAAATGTTGACGAGAAAGATAAAGAATGTCTGGGAGGTAAGAAGATGAAATTAAATAACAGAAAAATTAAATTGTTTGTGAAAAAAAACGGGATAAACATTTTTCTAGGTGGAACATTCCGCTATATCTATGGCAATGAACGTGTGTTGCGTGGTTAACTAACTTCGATTTTCAGTTGCAAATTTTGCATAAACAAAGGTGCATTGAGTTGAACGGCCGGACAAGTGTCTGTTATTTTGGTGCAAGGAAAGTGTCCTGAAATTTTCGTGTAAATCAGTGTTACACAAACCTGACGTGTTCCTTGTGAGATAAAGGACAGGTAAATGGAAGAATGACTAGGATGATTGTTGGAATGGTATTAGAGATGGAACTCATAGGTAAAATTTTTAAAGGTTTCAATTTAAAATTCGATAGTAAATAAGTCGATACATAACTTTTTCATTATTGTAAAATTACTAATGTTTATCATGCTGATATTATAACTTCGGTGGCAATCTACTGCATTACTATTATAGTTGCACATTCAGTACCCTTATTATTCTTAATAAATACTAATTTATTTTAATTAAAATTAAATAAGTCACGAGAGAAAGCAAGCTTGAAGCGTTTAATATGATTATCTGTAATGATTTACGTATTTAGTCTTTGATCTGAATTTACGTTCGCGACCTTATTCTTATTAAAAATTGCCTTCATTATTGGCCTTTGAAATTTGCAAGGAAGAGCTTACACGAATCTTCAAAGAAGTAGATGTTTGTCAAGACATCCTCCCAAATAAAATTCAGTGATGACATGCATACCTTCACATGACGCAAACACATCCGGAATGTCTCTGATACATTTTACGACCGCTTCCTCAGTGCTAATAATAAGTCTCCGTTTCAAAACTTCGGTGTCATTTTGGCGGAGAGGGTTGTAAACATATCTTCGTCGGAATGAGAGGAAAGATGTTACGGTCAAGAATAAGGGAGAGGTGGGGGCGTGGGGAAGACGGAGGTGGAAACATTTATCTGTCGACTGACAACAGCAAGGATTGAGAAGGCGATGGAGGGAGGAAAAATGGGCCAAGCTAGATGAGCGATGGAAGCATAATGATATGGGCGTCGTGCTGGCGAAGGGAGCCCAGGAAAGGAGAGTCTGAGTGGAAAGGGAAAAGTTTGCGTGGGAAAGTACGGAGAACACATTGAAATAAGGGAAAATAAGCAAATGGCAAGAATTGAATAGCTGGGTAAGAAAATGATTGCTGGAGCATGTCGTAAACGAAAAAACGAAACGTTGGATGAGAAATTACAGTTTCCGGGAAATTTGGCCATAACTTTTATGTGCCAACTCTAAAATGTTCGGATATATCGTTATTTCAATTTTAGATGTATAATTGGAGATTCGTATGCCTCGCTTTTTATAGCGACTCCATTATTTCGTTTTGTTTATTCTCACGCTTATGTGTCAGACGATGCTGTTTATTTTTATTCATATACGAAAGGAAAGCAATATTCGTTGATGAATACATGTTTTTATCTTATCATAGATAATGGAAAACGTAAACGTTGAATTTATATAAAAACTTCGAAACAAAGGTACAAACGGAAAAATGTTCCCTCAAAACTTAATTCTATCTTTATTTGAATTAAAGGAATTCAGAATTAAACGTAGCTAAACTTTGTCATCAGCAAATTCAATGCTAAGATTAAAGACTAACGTTCCATAGAACAACATAAGGTAAGATAATCTACTTCATTACGGTACATTTTTATGGAATCAAAACTATTGGAGAAAATTTTATATGTTGCTCAATTATTATTGAGACAGCATAATTTTGGCATTAGCTGAATGGGGAAATTGTGGTATATCGAAAGTTAAAGAACTTAAGTTCAATGCGTCTAGTAAACTTGAGAATATTCTAAAATTTTGTGTTGGAATATGATATCACTCGTAAGCCTACGGCAGTACTTGTGAAATAAACATGACTTATTCTAATTTTGTTGCATTAATGTTTCTTTACATATGTCTCAACCTATAAAGGGCACGATATACAGTGAAATTAAGAAAGCAGCAAGTACAAAATTACAGCAAAAATAAGCGAATTTACGAGATATGCTCCAAAAAGAATCTGTTTCGCCTTCTCAACCCAATTTTATTTTCTTCTGGTACCGGAGACCCACAGCCTCTCACCGATCAAAGTGAACATCTCTTAGAAGACCCAAAGGCGGCCAGTGGACTGGGATTATATCCATTAATAACCCCCCGTCCTCTTCAACAAACCTCCGTAATTTTAAAAGGGGCCGCGCTGGATTCGAGGAAATATTCCTTCGATTGCGCGTGGCTCATTTTGTCCGGCGCCTGGAGACTCGTGAAATATTGCATTGTGGGAAAAGGCTCGAGGGAAGGACGCGAGCGGGAGAGGTTAAGACTTTGAAGACATGAGGAGGTGCCAAGCGATGTAATCGCGACGCGAAAACGGGTCGGAGGAAGATTACCATAATTGAGGGGGAGGTGAAGGAGGTTGCCTCGGAGATGAGGAAGAGGCGAGCGGACGGGTCGGTTTAGAGTTCCTCCATGGGAACCGAGAGGCCGTCGTGAAGTATGAGGTGGGATCCTTATGGAAATAAAAATAAACGGCAGACGCAACCAGGCAGCGTATTTATATTAAATGTGGTTGGGTTCGGGGAGGGGGTTTATAAGGGGGTACCTGAAGGAATCGGTAGAGGGGTGATGCCATTGTTGTCAATGTGTTATACGGATGGCACGAGGAGATAAAAGGCGACGGCCGGAGTCTCAAGGGTCAAGGGGTTCTTCCTCGAAGTTTATTGCGATCCTACCGAGTCTCATTGAAGGGCCATGGGGTCTTTATCGGTACGATATTGCCACGAGGCGGAGGAAAAGGTAGTCTCGCCGAAGGCTGAAAAATTCTATTTAATGCCTCGCCGCGTCCTCTCTCTACATGTAAGTGATTGCTGGGAGGATATATTTACGGGAACTCAAGGGGAGTTAATTGCGGGGTCGCATTTATGTTTATGGTTTTTCATTGGTTAGTTCGTAACGCATTAGCAGTTCAGAGTTAATCCATGCAGTAGACTTGACGATAGTATTAAACTGGTTATAAAGGATAGAAAATACTATGAAATGGGAACGCTTTTTTAATGCGTGCGGCCAAGTATCACATTGAACACATCCGAGTCAATGTTTCTATTACAAGAACTGTTTATAGCTAGTAAATTGGAGAGAGGTCTGTAGAAGCACTATAAAAGCAAACTGTGCCGTGGTATAAGGAAGTTGCTGAGAAATCAGGAATGGACCTTTCAAACCTGAATTGACGTATTCCAATAAAGATTTACAAAGAATTTTAATGAGTTTTGATCTTCGATGATTGTAATGAGAACGAAAGACAAATAGATTGATAGATTTATCGATATGCTTGAAGGAAAAAAGTGTTTATGCCTAGTGGCACCCACTTGAAATATTGAATAGAAGATGTCGTACAGTAAAGTCTAAGCTCATTCAGACTCTAATCATCTCAATCAGACTTCTATTCGCGGGAGTGATTACTATATAATGCAGGCAAAATTCTCCTTACAATAATGGGAGTAAAACTTCTACATAAAATTCCTCAGAAAATTCAACATAGCCACAAATTTTAGTACCGCACATTCACAACATTATATATTATTGTTCTAAATTTTCTTTGGTCGTGTACGAAGAAATTTTGCTCCCATTATTATGCCTTCCACGAGGTAGCACCTTCGCATGTTAACTCTCCTTACTAAGTACAGTGTACGGCTTAAACCCTCAGGTTTTGTACCAAGAAATCTCCTCAGAGACCGCTCACTTAGGGAGCGCCCAAAGGTTGCAATAAGGTGGGCCATTAGTGCGAAATGAAAGAAGTCTAAAAAGGTGGACAGCGCTTGAAGGCGGTTCAGACCAGTGGCCATCGCATTAGGACCCTGGTCTGGCCACCGTAGTTAACCCTTTGTTTACGCCCACGACACAAGAGTTATCTCTCCTTCCCTTTTTTGCCTCCTCTTTCATCTCTCCCAACAGTTGACAAACGCTTCCATCTCTCCCATCCCCACCTATCAGAAAGGCGGTATGGAGGCTGTGACGGGAATGGAAGAGGGAGTTCGAATGGCATGCGGCTGACGATCGTCATATTTTTCAAAGCGTCCGGTAAAAACCTAGCTAGCGCACCTCCACCTCTGACTACACGCGCTGGATGACTATCGTCGTGCGTGATTCATGAGCCTTCGCTTAAAACCCGACGACCTCTTCCCCCTCCTCTCTTATTTTTGTCGACCCCTCACCTCTCCCCATTCCATCTCTCCATTACGTTTTCACGTCTTCCTCCATCCGCTCGTCTTTCCCGGAGGAAGTGAATTTCTCTCTGGATGCGCGGTTACCGGGATTGTCTCCTCTTTGTCGCCAGGGACGACTCTCGATTACTCTGCGCATGCGCCGTGACTAGCTTGACAGTACTCCAGTACTAGTTTTATATATGTAAACTAGGAGTAAGTATTGCTTTCTGCTAGTATTCCTTAAGTACCGTAGACTTTAGATCCTTACCGTAGGCAATACAATTCCGCATGATTCACATCCCCGGATAATCCGAAAAATTGAATAAAATATCGAATACATTACTTAAATAGATAACTGAATACATAATATTAATGTATTTGATAGAGTAACATACTTTTAATGAACTTAAATTAATAATTCTGTTTATATAGAGGTAGCCAACAAGAAGATATGTTGAATTACGAATAAGTGATTCCATATGTAGATTTAGACTAAGAGTCTCCGGTGGTTTTTTTCTATTTTTATTAGCTTAGTCCTTAGATATATAAACGTGATGGAGCAGATGGATGGGGAGAGATCCATGACAAATACTGTACGTTACAAATTATAAAAAGATACATACATCTGCAATTGTTGATAAGAAAGTAGATCTTGGTAGCTAATATCTAAGGAAATCAGTATTTAAAAAATACGAAAACCTGCTTTCGATAGAATTAAACTTCGTCAGTACTTTTTTCCCACTATGCAAGGGAATCTTCTAACCTTATGGCTATGATAAAATCAATAATTTAGATAGACTGTTTTTACAAGCAAGTATCGTATCTTGATTCTACAAATTGTAACCAAGTGTTTTAAGAAAAATATTTTAGTCATAGTGTCTAGTTCTGATTCCACCGCAAATTGGAAAATCCCAAATTTTCTCGTTGCTTCTCCATCTGTTCGAAATACAGTAAAATTACACATATATCGCTTCTGGTGTTGGCTGTACATTTGGATCATCGTTTTTATATCCTTCACTTCCCACGCAGAAACCCACAATTTATTATAGAAAGGTACCACCGAACAAAGCCTTCCCCATAAGAGTTTATTTATGGATAAAAGACGGAGGACGGCCGGAGGAATGAGAGTGAGCGAGGGATCGAAGAGTGGCATTCATACAGGTGATCGAACTGCCGAAAAAATAAAAGGCAACCGCCCTCCGGATCTTTTTTTTATGTCCTTCGCTGGGAATGCCGAAACGACCGTTGGGGCGGGACGACGGTGAAGGAAGGACATACCATCGGAGACATTTCTATCTATTTTCGGCTGCCAGTGTTACGCCTCTTAAGAGTTGAGAGAGAGTCTTTTGGGGAAAACATAAATGTCGTATATTTCATTGAACTCGATCTCGCATGCTATGGGATGCTGTGAAATCGGTCTTCCGCTCTCCTTAGGACGGCTATAAGCTAGACTCTAGTGGAGGAAAGTGTTAAAAGGGAGATAGCGCGAAGAAAATACTATGCAGGTGGTACGACACGCTTATTATTTTCTGCGCCTTGCTAAAGGTAATAAGCATTCAAATAGCAAATATAAATGCTTTCTGTCATCCTCTAATTCGAAATAATCACTGGCCCGATTTCATAGCATCATCCGATTTCATTTTTGAGAAATTATCGATAGTTAAACACTTTTATATCTCGCAATTTAATCTAAAAGGTTTTATTTTTAGGCAGACGAAGACCTAAGTACTCTGTGTTAAGTAGTTGTAATCCTCAAATTTTACCCCGGAAAACATATATTGTGAGTTAATGTTATATAAGCAAATATTTGAATGCTTTTTTCTGTACTAAGTTTTATTTTCAAGAACAGTGTTTCCCATAAATAAATGTTCCAATAGTATGTACTATTCAATGTAATCAGCAATATGAGTGAGAAATGCATTAAAACAATAAGCTGTTAATAACTAACGGTAAAAAGCTTCAAAAGGAAAGAAGTGTACTTTTAAAATATTTGCAATTTGATTCTCGGAAAATTATTTTGCATGCATATCATTAGCACTTCATAAATCCTAAATTTAACATTTAAAAACGAAAATGCAAGAATAATATTCTCTATAATGACTTGACACCGATCTTGATTTTCGGAATACGTTTTAGTTGCATAACGAGTAGACATTTTCAAGAAGAAGAACATACACACGATATTTTACTCATGCCAATCTCCATCAAATCTCATCTCCTCACGAATGAATAGCTTCGATATACCAACATAGCATTGAATAAAGCGAACTTAAGTTCCAGAAAATAACTATAAATGTTCATAGACATTAGCGTAGGCATTGCGAATGATCTCGAATCAGCAGGAAAATTTCATCGTTTTTAGGTATTTTATTTCACTATATCCTACCTAGAGAAACCTTATATTAAACCTCGAGAACGACGCGTTTAGAATTACGATCAGAGATCAGAGAAAATTTTCATCAGGCACAGAAACCAAATATAGCCTTGTGCAACAAATTCAAATTCTTTGATTAACAGTCCCTTTCTTTCCTTTCACGAACTGCTCCTTTCGACACTCTGTCAAAGCATCCCCGCAACACACGACCGCAAATATTGAAAGGAGTTTCCGTCTGCCGTATCAGTTACACCAACCACGGACCCGAGGCACCTCATTCTAATGGTTATCCCTAAGGCTGTCGAGTAACTTGGCTTTTTTTTCATTCACCCTTGACTTTATTGGTCTCCTCATTGCGATCGTGACTTTGCAGGTAAAATACTTCCCTCCCACTCTTGCCATCCTCCCTCTCTGTACCCGACTCTCACCTCTCTTTCTTCTTCTGTCTCTTTCCAGTCACTCTTTTCTCTCCCACTCCCATGGCACACTTGCCTCCGGCCGACGCAGCGCGGCGCCACGTTCCCAATCGTCCTTCGGAACCTCTCTCCCCCTACACTGCCGACTTACCTTATCTCCATACCACCCCCATGCCTCAACTATCATCCTCTCCTATTCGATACTAGCCTCTTTCAACCCCAATTCTCATCGTATCTTCGCTCACATTCATACTTTCCTTCCCGCCCTATATTTCTCTGCGGCCAAATGTTTCTCTCGATTTGACGATGATTGTCGCTGTTTTAATTTCAATCCATCAATTCAACCCAATCATAAAGACAATGAAAGAGTGTAATTGAGGGATTTCAAAAGTATAACCATCTGTAAAATACATTTCATCATTGCATGATAAATTTACTTTTTAATTTTATGGTTGAGAAATTACGTTACCTTTGTCTACCTGCAACAAGTTTATAGTATCACACCGATATAGCCCAGGTTTTATCCCCTGAAATTGATATTTCTATATAGGCATGCAAGGATATTGGCCAATAAAATTACGTGAAGAACTAACAAGTCTATTGGATCACTTTTTCATTCCTTCAAACGATTTTCTGTAAAGCAAAATCTTGACATGTCAACTTTATCTCCAACTCTACATCATAACCTTACAACTCCTATCCTACACTATCATCTACATCTACATTAGTACCCTGCAAGCCGCCTTTCGGTGGCAGTGGCGTGTGGCAGGGGGTGCAATCACCATGAATTTACTGAATTTACTTCGCTAATCTATTACTTTCGCGTATCGTTCGCGGAAAAAATGAATTCTTGTATCGATTCGTTTTAGCATCTATTTCTCTGATCTTTCTCGCAGTGTCTGAACGGCCTATGTAACATGGGGGGCGCATTATGTCAGCTACATCATCTCCGAACGTGCTTTCTCTAAATTCATCCAGGAGATTTAGTCTTTGTCTAAGCCTTCTATTTTCTAAAGATTCCCATCCTGCGTCATGAAGCATTTGCGTTACACTCACTGTATTACCTATCATTGTAATTACCTTAGTTTCTTCTATTAACCCATTTTATTTTCATGCTTTGATGCGGGACACTCCTTGAAGCATTCCCATTATCGAGCTGAAACACATCCTTGGGCATTCTAAATCGGATCTTAGCTTTATAGTTCCATATCATTTTCCTTTCTGGTATTTTTTCTTCCCCATCTAAATTGACTCACCATACAGATCAGTGGCTCTCTGCCTATTTTTCCTCATTCCTTCCCTGCCTTTTTCACAACTCACCTAAGTGCATGTTCGATTGAATACATATGAAAAAAGAACATTACACCTACTAAAACAAAGAACTTAGAACTACTTAGAATGGAATGTTAAAGAACTACTTAGAATGGAAAATGTTAAATATTTTCTAAAAGAAATCGCATTCCTCGATGAAATATGTACAGATGAAATTATGTGGGTGTATGCGGTGTAAAATCAGATGCATTTGGCAGTCATGATTATCTTGCGGCACACATTGCATTCTGAGCGCATTCTACTGAGCCGCGGCACAGGGTTGAGTCCGGAATCTCCGTTGTAGATGACTTCATCACGTCTATGAAAGTCAACCCAATTCTTTCACTACTTAAATTCTATTCTTTCCCCTTATAGATTCCTTTTCACCCTTTTCTCCCCTACCTTATCATGTATTCTTCCTTCCCTCTTACGCTCTTCGCCTTTATCCTTCCATTTCTTACCCCATTCTTCCAGCACTCCTTCACTACCACCCACTCCCGGATTCTTGCAGGGCCCAACGGGGGCCAGCCACATCCTTCTCCCCCTCCTTCTCG
Source organism: Ladona fulva (assembly GCA_000376725.2). Lineage (NCBI taxonomy): Eukaryota > Metazoa > Arthropoda > Insecta > Odonata > Libellulidae > Ladona > Ladona fulva. The sequence continues at coordinate 1,333,647 of KZ308139.1, read as the reverse complement.
TAATGAATGCCGCTGCCCCAAACGCCCTTTTCACGGCCCAACTCTCGCCCCCGCCTTGTCCTCAGCCGCCCCCACCAACCAGTCTCGCCTCAGGCGACGCCCCCACGCACTTCCTCCGGCCTCCTCCCTCCCCAACACCATATCTCTCCTCTGGTAAGGATCGTGACGACCTCATGGCATTGGAGGAAGGCCCAAGGGCACCAAGGTGAGAGGAAGGCGAGTGGGATGGAATGGAAGGAGAATTAAAAGTGAAAGATGAGTCGGAGAGGAGGCGAAGCAGAAGAGATGTGGACGCTTCGCTAAAGGAATATAACCTGAAAAAATGCGGGGACTGATGGGATAAAGATGGCTAGATTGTGCTAAATGGAGAGTAGAAAATGGTCGGCGCGCAAAGAGAATCCGTGTTTTGCAGAAATTTTTCTGCCGTGCAATAAGAGGCACTATTATTCTTCAAATCTAAGAGCTGTGTAAATAGTGGAGACGCACGTAAGGGCGTTCCTTACCATTGTTATCTGAGCTATAATCAGTGAGAATTTCCTCCTCTAAGGCTATAATAGCTATTAATGACATGTGATCGTTTCGTTTATTTAACAGCTATGCAGGAAAAGTTGAAGAAGGAGAAAGGTTTCAGAAAAGTGTTCAAGAAAAGTTTGTCGAAGAAGGTTACAGGAAAAACCAGTCCTTACCCCATTCAGTGAATTAGAATACGCTAGAGATGCCAGCATTCTGGGACATGCGTATTTTCTTTCTGAAGAGAAACTATTTTTCAGAAGAGTGAATAGTAAAACTTTTTTATTTCCACTTAGATTTATTGAAACGACCGGTTTCGGCTGAATCGCCATCTTTAGGTCTCGGATCAATTAATTCGGAATTATTTTTCTTTCCCCTCTTCATAAAGTCGTTCCAAGGAACCCGGCTGAACACGATAGATTATATTGATTATTTCCTTCTTTGGTTTTTGGGTTAAGCTAAAGTAAATTCAACGAAGATGAAAGTGTATAATCATTTTTAGAACAAGTGGTATTCTTAATTCTGCATCATAAATTCTTTTATTATGATTATTCGATATTCATCTCTATCAAAGAGACCACTGTCATCATTCGTAATTTGGAAGCAATCGATCTACAGCGTTTTTTAACCTCCATATGTTTACATGATATGAAAGACATCTTTCGTGAAGGAATGAATTATTATTTACTGCGAATGCATAGAAAAAAGTAGTGGTGACAAAGGGATTCCGTAACCTTGTTTGAAAGGAACGAAAAGAGGACGTCAGAAGGAGGTAGGGCGCGGTGGAAAAAGAAAGCATGGAGGATAGGAAGTTTAGAAGTGTCATCGTGAGACGTGATGCCGCCATTGTGCAGGGGCTATCCAAAAACGGGAAGTTAATAATAGGAGATGATTAGCGGTTCTTTAACTCGCTCTTTTCCCAAACAGGATTTGAAAGCTGTCCTTATGAAAGCATATGTGCGTAAGTATGGGTCACCATTAAAGCTCTCGACCTTTAGGCAGTGATATATGACAAACAGATTATCGCCTTCGCATCCAGCGCGATCACGTCCAGGGTCCACAATTTCACATGTTATTTACTCCTTCTATGGACTCTCGGGACTGAATTTCTCCCGTAAAGTGAGAAGAGGAACGTATGAAAATCCACTCCTCCAATTTAGTGCGTGAGATGGTTGGAAATATTGCGTGGAATTTAGCGATTTAATGACAGAGTGTACGATGCGAATGGTGGAATTTTATATGCGTATACAGAGTTTGTATCGTAGTGTGTGAAGCGTGGAAAATATTTAAATGATGTGTTGGTAAATTAATAAAAAGGAGCCTAAAGACATAATTCTGGCAGATGGAAAGAGGGCTGAAGGTGATGATGAATATAATTTATTACAATTTGGAAAATATATTCGTTAACTTTTATTTACGGTGAACATCATCCGCTGTGACGCGACGAAATTAGGCTAAAATTTATTCAAATCATCTACACAACATTCCCGCTGACTGCGCGAATGTTATTCAGTAACTTATAATATACATGGATATTACTCGTTATCTTAGCGTGTTTTTATAAATAAAACCTTGGATTTTGACTATGACCTCATTGTTATAAATAATATCTGACCACATGTATTTTTCGGGACCGCAGGAGATTAATTATGCATGCGAGAGAATATGAGATAGAATCTGAAGTATCAGCAGTGACGTATTCGTGAGAGAATAAGCTACCCTTTCTAAACGTCAAAAAGACGGTTCTTCCTCTCTTTCTAAGCTTTGGGCGAAGAGCGATCTAGTTTGGTTTTATATTGTAATCACGTGATAATTCTTCTTAAAGTCATTCTGCGTTTCGTGTTCAGAAAACTAATCAATCACTTGTTTTGGCAATACAAGCCTTCCTATGTATATATTTAGGAAATAAAAACGGAGTCCTCGAGACCTCCTACAAGGCCCCTTCTGAGTTCGTTACTGGGCATGAATATGGAGGTCTTGATATTTTCAGCTTTGGGTTTAAAAATGTAGGCGTGAGAAGTAAAATATTACCAATCCTCTATCCTCTGTATGTCTGTAAGGATCGTAGTGCAACCAAGACTTATCTCCTAAACCTCTTCTGAATGTATGTAAGGAGTTTACCAAGCCCTCGCTCCTTGAGTTCATTTCGAAATGGACAGATCAACTACCTACATCCTCCACATATCTTAATTCACTTAGAATATTTATCGCCATTGAATTCGCGTTGAATCGACTTCATCATTCGATACAATCCACCTAATAATAAACAAGTTAGGCTCTTTGTTAGGCGGACGCTTCAAGAGACCGGAATGACTCCAAAAAAAACGGAAAGAGAAAGGCACTTTGGGCGGAATAAATGGAACGGAAAAGGACAAGGAGAGAAAAAAATAGGGACGAGAAGTCGCGGAATTAAACTTCAAAGGGGATGAAGAAAGGAAAGCGGGGAAAGGTGAGTGGAACAGGAAAGGGGAGATGAAAGGGGAGGGGCCCGTGGTGCAGGTGCCGCAACTTGCCTTCCATCGGAACATCGCCCGTGGGCCCTGACCGCGGGCCACCGCCGCCTCCGCAGAGTACAATACGCCATCCCTTTTCCATTCTCCGAACTCCCCCGCCCATCCTCCCGGTAACTCGCTGTCAAGGCAAGAAGGAAACCGGTGGTCACATCATGCATTCCGTGATGGAAGATGTAATGATCGCAAGGAAGAATGCCGCTGAAGAGCTAAACGCGTAAAAATGTGCGCAATTAAACTCGACTCGGCAAATACCACCGCTTTCGGTAGGAAAAAAAAGGAGCGCCGGATAGAATTCGCGCGGATTTCCTTATTCTTCGTTTAATTACGGGAAAAGGTTGCGATAAACGGATGTAACGCCATCCGCGCGGTGTCCGGCTCTCTTTATGACTAGGCGATAAATCGCCACGGGTGGCTCGCAGTAAATGTGATCCAATGCAGTTATACGCTCGCACATACCTTTGACCTTTCAGCATAAATCATTTGTTGACATTCAGAGAGGTATTAATGAGCTATAATGTGGTAAAATAGGTCGTAATTCTCTTGGCATGAAGATACTCGTTAGTGTCTTCTGCCTCTTTAGTTGAACATTATCGGTATGTTTGCCAATATTACCCCGAAGTGGCATTGATATATAAAAAATAAATATAATTACTATCTTCTACTAAATTTTTGATCCTTTCGTCGAGCTTTTCATGATCGAATGCGATGATTTTCAAGGATTAAAAAAAAGATAGATAAGCAATGAGCGGTTAGAAAGCATAATGCCATAACGGCTGCAAGGTGCGGAAACATCCATTTTGGAACATTTCGAAACAACTAGTTCGACTCGATGATCACCGGAGCGGAAAATTTGTAGTATCTGCAGATAAAAAAGTCAATTATCTATACGCGCCTAAGCGCCGATCGACCGTAAAATTTCTATTACTGTTTGGACTCTCCTCAACGGAAGATGATATCGCTTCATCGTGTTTTAGATCGAACAACACAATTAGAAACTCTGCGAAGGAAAGCGAAAATGTTGTGGAAGACAAAACCTGGAAGTCTCTGCTTGGCAGAACAAAAGCAGCATGCTCGAAGGCGGCACTCTAACAACAGAGTTCGGGAGGGGGCGGAAGGTTTTTTGCATCTTTAAGGGAAAAGATCACCGGCATTAAAGACGAACATTGGGGAACAACATGCGTTCATTACGCAGTCGAAGGCAGTGGTGGTGAGAAGCAGGTACAAGGTGAAGGAGCGTTATAAAAGAAAGAAGGGATAAATAGCGGAGGGCACGGGAAAGAAGCCACCCAAGGATCTAGGAATGCTTTAAAACACATGTCGCAAGCTTTGAAAAGAAACAAACATAGCGGGAATATCGCTCTTGGGAGCCAGTGCCTCTCGGATGCATGAGTGTGTGCATTATCGAATACCAAAGAAATGAATGATGATGTCGATCTTCATGCCGATGATTAGAGTTAGATGTAAGAAGAGACTACCTTGTCTCAATCTTCCCCTGAAATAGAGTTGTTTTATCATTATTATGGAACATTTTAAAAATATTCGTTTCTGTTGCCCTGGCAGAGGTATTTAATTCACCAAGGCATTGCATGCATAGAGAATTGTGAGGCTATGCAAGAAAGGGACATATGCCTTTAGCGGAGGGGGTGGCAACTGGAATGACCGCTCTAGACCTCTCGCTTTGGAAGGTCCTGCATTTTCAGCCTAAGTTAGTCATTTCTCATATTCACTGTGAATTGGTAACGTTTGTAAAGTAACAAAATGGCTATCTTGTAATCCTTACGTAATAAATTGCGTTTTAACCCTAGTTTTTGTGTTATCTATCGATAAGAAATCGATATTTTAAAATCCCGAGAAATTAACCAATTTTGAGCAATAGAAAATCCAGCAAATATTAAAACTGCTACTCTAATTCCCCCTTTTTCAAATCGGGTTAGTATCGTAAGGATTGATCAGCTTCTGGAGAAGCATACTGGTTCTTCGCGATATTTACCGGTAAGGCCGGGAAGGCACTGCGTAATTCTAATGCCGCCTATGGATATATGCTACGTAACGAAGAATAATCAAAGAATTTCCTTTATTTCATTTCTTCGTTGCGTCGAGGGAAGGATGTCTTTTACCATATACATAAAGAAAATTAAGAATGCACACCTTAAACATCTTAAATGATTAACTGCTCTTGGCGTTTAGTGAAAACGAGTCCATGTAAGATTTATCTTACATGGACTCGTTTTATATAAGATTTACCACCAGTTAGTTATATCTGTGGAATGAGAATGCGGCCAATTGTTAGTGCAACGGTAATCAACATGCTCGAGGATTTAGCCTGTTAAACATTTGAAATTCTCAACAGACGATACATATAATGATAGTAATTATCCATTAAGAAATCTGGAAAAAAAGTGTTGAATGACGTATTGTGTATCGGCTCCGGTAAGGGGTAGAAATGATCTCTTTAATAATCAATAAACGATTAATCAACTTGAGGAAATAAAAATTTCGAAAGAGAGATATAGGAAATAGGTCACTAGGTTTCTTGAATTTTAGGTGACATGGAGAATTAATGGGACGAGCTACATTACAACGGGAATGATCGGGCTAATACGATCTGCGTCGCGGGCGTCTGCTATTAAGGATAAGCAATTACGCGGTGGTTGAGCTCACGGGAAGGTTCTCAAAACCAAGTTTTTGATCTGATTTATTATTATGGGCCGCGTGAAAACATTTCCCCACGTCCGGCCGCACAACGGGAAGATGGCGATCGAACTGAAAACTCGGCTACGCTAGCGGTGAAGATAGGCGATGGATTTATTTACCATTTATTTCATTTTCCGCACGGGCGGGGTTCAAAATCGGAGTGACTCTGCTCTCTCTTTATCCCGGAGCGATCCGCTCATTCGATTCACGGACAGCAAACCCGTTTGTTTTTTATGCGAGGCAACTTTTGCGCAAGGAGTGGAAAATGAATTTATTATTTAATCAAAGTGATGAAGAGGAGGACAAAATTAAATTGCGCCTTTATCTGTTCCATTATCTTGTCTCTCGAATTAAATAAAAAGGCGGGAGATCGTTTAATAAACGCATGGAATCTCTTCGCTGAGGATGGATTGAAGTTTAGCCTGGTAGAAAATGTTGCAAGTAAATACTTGAGGTGGGTGCGCGGACGTCTAATTGATGCAGCTACTGTTACTTATCCCGCAGGGTTTGGAAAATTATCGTCTAAATGCCTGTTGTCAGGGCAATGAAATGAACCTTGAATCGATTTCAAATGCCGCCATGCTTGATTAATCGTTTCGCGTAATTTCAGGTGCACATTCCTGGACGAAACAACTATTTTAGTTGATTTCACTAAACGTGAATATAATCATGTTCTTCTCTGAAAACATTTATAATAGCCTTCTGCATAATTTGCTTGATGCTATTAATTTAACGCCGGGAAAGCGGAATCGTCTCCATGTAACAAATCTGATGAAATCTACGAGAAGAAGAAAATACTAAGAACTGCAACAACGTTGTTATATATTTAAGTATAACTCAAATGCGCAAGAGGTTTGCCCTGTCAAAATAAATGAGAAAAAACTGGACCTGGACGTGAGATAAATTCTAAACTCAAAAATCTTCTTATTATTTCAGTACTATTCAATTAATCATTCTGTGTATTCAGTTATTTACAGGTGATTTTTAATACTGGGCGGGTAAACCTGTTAACTATTCTTTTGTGTCTGCGAGAAACAAGCTGTATATTCAAAAAATATTCAGCGAGAAAATATTTGGATCAATTTTTCCCCTTCAACCAGTTTTACGTTCCTCCTTTTTCTTTCCCTATATATACTCTCTAATTTCTCTAGTTTACAAAACTTTGCATCTAATTTAACAGCGTAATTTTTGCGAAAACTGGAAATTTCTCCGCTTTTGAAAAGTTGGCATTGCTTGCGCTTAGGAAGGACTTCAACCACTGTCCCTGGTAGACGTAGTGCATGACTTTGAACGGGCATTTCGGAACATTTTTTAATGGAATTTTAAAAAATCAGCGAAATAACTTCCATCTTGCCATCTTCATTCACGTCTTTATTCATAACAATGTGTGTTTTCCTCCAAAAAATTCTTTATTGAGTCTTCTTCCAGTAGAAATTAGATGTGATGAAGTACGGCGTCTCATTCCTAATCTAAATCAAATAAACAGCACAGTTTGGGTATTAATCGAACCTTAACACACGTAATTTTTCTTTTGGTTAAGAAAGGAAGCTAAGATGATTAACCATCAACACTCATGGATCAATTTAAAAACACGTTATCGCCATTCTAAGATAATATTGACCAAATAGAAGATGGTGAAAGTCTACGATTTTTAGGAAAGAATGCACTACAGGGGGCCTATTTATATCTACTTATTTAATCTCTAAATTTAGAAGTGAAATATCTCCTAAAAGAACCTTTTCCTTCTGCTCAAATCCAAGACAAATACACCCGAAAATCAGCATTCTCAAAAAAATACTGCTGCCAAGCGAGGGAAAGAAGCTTAAATCCCTCCGAAATAAAGAAAAAATCCTTCTTGATCACAGTCGACACGGACCTAATAATGTCCCATTTTTTCTCCCTCCCGAGATAGAAAGCCCTAATAATGAACGGCGATCATAAAGGAAATAAAAAGGCGCCGCGGCTGCTCTTGGGGAAGAAAACAAAAGAAGAAGCAGATTCCCCTCCTATCCATTTCCAGAGCTCGGGAACCCACAAAGGATTTCTTGGGGAAAAAATGTCAAACATGAACCCGGTTTTTTACGGAGGAGGAGACACATCCATGTCTTGCGGTGCTGGTCTCACGAAAATTTTGAAAAAAAGCGGAATGAGTGAGGAGCAGAAGCGAAGAAGGCAGAAAAGGAGCGATGCTGAAAGGAGGGATGAAGGAATGAGGCGAAAGAATGTTGAAGGAATGGGCTGAAAATGGTATGGGGAGAATACGTTGGACGAGAGAGAGGCGGTGATGGTATAAACATTTCTATTTTTCTATTTAAATCACGGGAGTGGGAATAGAACCTTTATACTTTCATAAGAAAAATTCGAAGAATACTAGACATAATATGGTGTATGAGGAGTTGAAACAGTAGTATAGTGGTTCGAACTTTAGAATAAAACTATATTCATTTAATGAATTAGTTGTTTATGCGAAGAAATTTATCAAAAGATTACATGGGAATGTTTGAAAACATTTTTCGATCTATCTTAAACGAAATATATGAAAGGGAGGAAAACTCTGCATAAATGAGCTGCTTAAAGAGCTTACAACAAAAGGGATAACGTGATTAGTAAGAAAAATCACTTTAACCCATTGGTAATTATGCACTATACTTCCGCTCACGATATATAATTCGTACATTTAAACTAGGGTAAGTTTTCCCTCTATATTTCATTCCCAATTTTATCTCATGTGGTCCGAATTTGCCTTTGGAAATATTACAGGAGCAGAAGCAAATTTATGTCAATTTTCCGTACTGAAATTTCATCATTAATTGTTGCTGATGCATCAATCATTTTATGGAGAATGAAAATGGGTTTTTCTGGTATCGGATCGCAGATGTAGAGACGCATACGAAGAACGAAAGAAATGGGTTCCCGGATAGCCAAGTGGGTTGCACATGCGAATTTGGTGAAAGCGGTCCCTGGTACGATTCCTGGTGGGAGCCTGAATATACAAAATTACCTCAGCTGTTAAAGCACTTTTAGCAACACTACTACTAAAAGAGGAAAGAAGTGATTTTATAGAGGCCATGGCCGTACGGATGCGATGAAAGAGCCGCGTTCGGCTAGTTAGTCGCGGATTGGGAATTTCCAACTTAATTGATCGCAGATTTGTTATCTCCTCGTACGTATAATTTATAGATTAAGAGTAACCAGATTCCATGTCATTAAAAGTTTGATAATATACCAGTCCCTGAAATACAGGCAACTTGCAGAACCTAAATGGCCTTATGTCTATATACTCGTAATATACGCTTTTCTATATTAAAGAAATCTCAAGACCATTGGGCCGCCAAATAAGAAGTAACAAATTATATCCTGTATATACAATTCTATGTAATATAATATAATGCAAAGTTCTATGTAATATAATGTAATATAATACAATGTAAAGAAGACACAGAAAGCATTTGTTCCGACTCTACTATGAAGGTGAACGAAAGACATCGATAGAGATATTTTTAGAAATTTCATTCCGCGATCGCAAGGAAGCGGGCCATATCTGGACCAGCGTGGGAATTCCAGAAGCAGAATAGTTTCGCCTAAATTCCGACGTCTGGATAAGCATGAGTCAATTTGTTGGAATTAGAAGGATCAAGAACGACTAGGAAAACCTATGAAGAGGGATCGCGGATTGAAAAGGAAAATAATAAGGAAGAAGGAAAGAAGGATGAGAGAGGAAGGACATGAAGAGGTAAAGAAGCTGGCGAGAGAGATTAAAAATGACGAGGAGAGATAAAGCTAGATGAAAGAAAGACAGGGAGTGATGAAGAGAGGGAAAGAAAGGAGAGGAGTGAGGTAGTTTTTAGAGCCGTGTCGGTAGGGAGGGCTTGGCCGCCAACCCGGTTTGGCATGCGATCGCCCGGGGCGAGAGAAACGGCAAGGGGCGAGTAGGGAGCGGGGCGGTCGGCGGAGAGTGGGGAAATTTTTTTGCAAATCGAAGGGATATGAGGTGGAGGAAAACGAACCTCCTTGACGATCGGGGCTTCCGCATTAACTTTCAACGTGCGATTACCGCGGACTATTTGAGGAGAAAGAAGTGCTTTCATCCGGCTGTCTCCAAGGTGACCTCCTACTCGTGGGTGTGCGTGTTTGCAGTTTTTTCGCCGTACTTTAAGGAACCTCTGACAAGCGAGATTAATTGCGCGGCGCGAAGGAAATTCACGGGCGTTTTTGCTCTCTTCCAGGGAAATATAATTGTGTCACGATAATCTGCTTTATGAACGTGAAATAAATGCCCACTGCTGCTCATATACCCGCCTTTAATGATTATTTAATTAATAAATGCTAAAACTTCGGGATCGATTGCTGAATTAATGAGGTTAGTAATTGGAGCGTTGTCAATCGCATTCTAAGTGGATAATTTACCTGAAATTTGGAATGATTGGTTAATAATATCTCTGTACAGAATTCATTTCGTAGGTCGGTTTGAACCATTAGTTACTTAGGTAGTTAGAAGAGGGAATGAGGTTCACTAAGGTAGAATCAGGAGTGACGTAAGTTTTACTCGCTTTCCCCACTGAACCATGATACTATAAAAAGATAACATCCATGCGAGTGTAGCATAATTACCTTATGAGTCTTAATTCATGGCATAGAATTTTATTATTACTCTTACCTCAGTAGTTATCATCACGGCCAAGTGCAAGTCTACAGTAAAATAAATTGAAGATACGCATTTCTTTTACCTGTGGTTAAAAGCAAGGTAAGACATTGATAGATTTTGTATCCACGAAGGCAGGAAATAATGATTGGCCCTGTAACCGTCCCGTTTAGGCAGAGTGTAAGAGATTTTACGGTCACATCTATTTATATAATTGCAAATTGAACCTTAAATACAATACATTTTTAAAAACGATAGTAATTCACAACGATAAAGGTTATGTTTTAAACTTTAAGAAAAGAAATATTCTCGGCTGAATATATACAAATTTTCGCTGATAGATACATTTACGAACTAATTTCTAAAAGTCTTTTGCTATGTAAAAGGAGGAACGCATATTTATCCAAGAAAGCCAGCTCACAAAATTCAACTCCGAGATAGATGTTTTCTCTCTAAGGAGACACCTGAAAATGCATGGCAAAGGCTTCATGCGCCTCTAATTAAACAGTGGCAGTAGGGAAGAGTGAAAGGTGAAAAGGGGTGTTGAGCCAAAGGAAAAGAAGGTATATAAGAAGACGCCAAAAAAGCTTAGATTCAAGATAACGAAGAAGAGAGAAAGGGAAATGAAACGCAAGGCATAAGGAGAGAGTAAAAAATGAAGAAGGATGTCTTGAGACACCGGTGACAGCATTTCTAGATAGTATAGTGGGATGCAAAATAATCGCGAATCCCGATGGAGACATTTTCGCAGAAAAGTAGTGATCGTAATCTTTTCTTAAATATCTTTATATTTGGTGGAACGTAATTCATGAGAAATTCCTGGAATGAGAAAAAACTATAAATGACGAAAGTAGTGCAGCTGAGTAATTTGATTTGATTTTCATCCCACTGAACATGTCACGCAACATAATAGATTATAAGGGTAATAGTCTAGAGTTTATAATTAAAACAGAACATTTGTATGGATGTGCAATAAGCCATAAATGGATTTCTAAATCAAGAAGGAAGGAGTTTACCCTAAATATTTGTTTAGAATTTATAAAACTTGGCTTTACGTTTACATCTAAGATAAAATAGTGATGATCACACTATGCGAGGCACTGATAATGCCATTACTGATCGCATTAGAATTCTATCTTAACGAATTACAAACACTTATGAAAGTTCTGTTTCGAAAATTTCTAATTATTCGCGGCTACATACTTTATTTTTGATACCCCGTTTATCATTTGATCAGGCAGAGTTTTCATATTTCGAAAGAAACTATCGAGATCGGGGCAAGTTTAATAGTATTTTAGTGATTGCGGATGGTGAAGTAAACTGCGTAATATGTGTGTGTATACAATTAAATACACGTCTCAACGTCATTAAATCCATTTAACACTGCATCGAATTTTCGAAATCACCCTCTAAATTTCATTTCGTAATATCAGCTGATCCTTTAGAACTGTCATCTCTTTAGAGTAATTCAATGAACAGCAGGTCAACAAAAATAGTGGAGAAGTGTTCGAGTTTCGGTTTCGCTTGAGTAGAAAGGAAGAGGGGTCTCTGAAGCGTAGTAATAAGGAGGTAGCGAGAATGAAATAGGAAAGGGAAGAGGATGGGCTTAGTGTCGGAACAAAAAGATAATTGAGCGAGAAGAGGGATCTCCTTGTGGTGAAGTGGAAGCAGCAATGAACGCGGACGATGAATGAGGTTGGGAGACAATCGGCCGACGCACAAGAGGAGAGGATAGTTAAGAGGGATAGTTAGCATATCCCGTGATACACTTTTCAACTGAAAAAGGAAGGGACTGAGAGAAAGGAGATAAAAAACGTGATATATTTGAGATGAAGAAAATGTTTCTCGTCGAGTAAATAGATCATGTTCAAACGGTGTGATTAAAGCTATCATTCCAACCCCGTAATGGAAGCACTAATCAAGCTCTGGATTCCGAAAACTACTCATTGAGGATGGAAATGGCGATGCTTTCTATTCGACTCAGTGTTCGAAAAAGCTGATCACGAGGTTAAGATTGGGTGATTCAATGCGGACTCAACTTCACAAGCTAAATAATATTTCACGTCCTATGTTAAAATTTGAAGGAGATAAAAAGTGACCAGACGAAATTTAAATGAAGCCAAAATAAATCGTATCAATGCTTTTAATCATGGTCGGTTGAGTTAATTTTGAGTTGAGTTAGTATTCGATCTAAGCACATCAAGATATTATCTTCCCTTAAATTTACCGAGAATATTAGACTTATTTTCCGGCAACTTCTGACTCTTTGCCAACTATAGGAGTTATAGCGGGAAATTTGCATAAAATTTTGGTTTTAGATTTTGGAAGTTTGCATCTCTTATACTTCGTTATATTCTGAGTAAGTGTATTAGGTATCAAAGCCTGTTATAAAATATGCATAGTAATTTCTCTTAAATTTTAGTCTGGTAGTTAGGAAAAGAAGAGTGCTTTGTAATGCTAGCTGTGGCTAGATAGAACAGTTTTCGACTGACGATGAGTTGTGAAAAGTAATATCATAATCAATTCAAATTTTCGATTTAAAAATTAATTTTTAAAATTCAAATTATTTCGATAAATTTGTTTGGTTTTTCCTATTCTCTATGGTCAAAGGGTTAATAAACTTAAGTAGATAGTAAATGAATATTAAGAATACTCGTATATAAACTGAAAACTGTAGCGAATACATAGACAATAAACCCGTCTAATATCATAAGTTATCCACGTAGCAAGAACTGCAATAAGAAAAATTACCTTGCTGGTTGTATACAAGAGTACGCTCTAAAACTAATTAGCAAAAACTCTTTCCATCCATTTAAAAAGAGCATAAACCCTAATTGATAAACGCACGGCATTCGTGCACCAACAATTTTCATTTATATCTGTCTTGAAAACTTTCCATTAAGTATCTAAAGATCAAAACGCTAGCCAACGAAGAAGAAGCGGTCAACGATATAAAACACGCCTAAACATTCCTTCTGGTACCCCAATATTTTCGAAGATGATTTATTTTGATTTGATCGAAATTTACATTGGTATATAATAACTCTCCCTTTTGTTGGCAAGCTACTTTTTCAAATGTAGCGTTTTTCATACCCCAAAGCACAGCAATTTTCTTTCCGTTTTCCAAATAATAGCTTCTCGGTAAGTTCGAGATTTATCATCAGCGTTCAGAGAGACTCTTATGCCGACAAACTATCCCAAAATTACTCCCACTCAAAAAAAGAAACCGACACAAGTGGCCCAGATGCAGACACGGAGTGAAAAAACGAAGTATCTTCAAAGAAAATTGAGCTCGTTGTTCTATAATGTGCCATTTCCGACACCAATATCTGAATTCTGAAGCGATACGCTGTCAACCTTTTTTTGCATTCCAATGTGTCAAAGATTGTCTTAATTTAGGTCTAGTTATGATGAGTATAGAGAACGGAATGAGTTCTCTTCATCTCCAAATAACCTAGTTGCCGAAATACTTATTGGGAATAATAACCTTGCAAAGCGCCGCCACAGAATACCTTAACCCCCGCTGGTTGGAATTTCCCCGTGGTTTTTTTTGCTTGCAAGCAACGTCTTTATAGTTTTTTAAACCCTAATGTATGTATACAGCCGTGTTTCTTTCTCCTTAATAAAAATCTGACACTTAAGTAGTTTTCAGGATCAAATATAGAGCCAAATTTATCAGGATAACAGGATGTAAACTAGATATGTCTTATTTTAAGAGTATATCTTAAACTCTAAAACCTAGTTACGATGGATTTTGGTTACGGAAACCTTCCTGTGAGGTTCAAAGAAGCCCAAGGATCGTAATTAAGAAATAAATGCTAATTATGAGAACGAGTCTTAATGGTGTCAAAATATTAAATTTACCAACATTTCCTCAAAGTTTACAAGATTTTTAAACCGTTGTCTCGTTTACTTACAGTGATAAATAAGAAATTTTTTTTATTTCGATTGAAAAGAAAAACCTAATGTTAACATAAAGGTTGCTATTTGTACTCAACATATGCAGAATAAAGTTTTATCTCACGACTCTAACATTCGAAAAATGTTTTTTCAAATAATTTCGCACGAATTCCACCGGATATGACACGATAGCGTTCATTTACAATTTCTCCTGCTATGCTTCTCTGTCAATTCATTGAGCAGCAAATAGTTCAGTTTCTTACGGCTTTATCAGCGAATGAAAATCTCGTAGGATATGATTTTACACAGGAACTGTACAAATAAATAGTGATACCTCAAACTGATTTGGCCATGACTTCGTGGTAGGATTCCAAGAAGAAAGAAACAAGGAAAATTCTAATTTTTACAAACCACAATATTTTGGTTTATGTATGCACAGTAAAAATGTATTATTTATTGAAAAAGTTCTACTTCCTTGTTCCCTATTGATACCACAGCTAACGTGAAATTCTGCTGATAGTTTTTCGGCTGGCAAAAATTATTTCCCTTTCCTCGGACTGAGAAAACGAATACGAAGTCAGCTGACGAATGTTATCCAATAAATCCATCCATCAAAGTAATCGAAACACGAAGTCTTTCATCCCTTTTTGGTTACCTTGCAATAGCGTGGGTTATTTATTGGTAGTTACTGTGTGTATTTTACGATTTGGACTTACATGGGAATTGCGTATAATTGACGAAGATTTAGGCTAAGGGAAGTGATTCCGGAACGGATCATCTTCGTTGGCTAAGGTATAATCGCACACACGTTTACGTTAAGGAGCGCAAAGGGAGCCAGATCGCGAGGAAAGGGCACGCCCGCCGCCTTAAATCTCATTGGAACGCGTTCGGTCCATTTTCGGAACGGATGCAGTCCAGAACCTTAGAGTTAATACCGGTGTTTGTGGCCTTTCATTTCACAGTCCACCCAAGAAAGCTCGTTCCAGGAAGCGTATCGAGGGATGGAAGGAGGAGTGCCATAAAAACCCCCAAGGCGGAGCAAGTGACCAACCCATTACAACCCCTTGGGCAACGAGACATACGCTAAAGCAAGAGGTACCGAGACCACCTTAAGATCACTCCCGGTCGCTTCCCATTTTCTATAGCTTTTACCTGCCTCTCTCACTCCCTTTCAAATCGTTTTATAGATAGAGACTTCAACTCGTTCCGCGGGAGCGCGGATTACAAGTGCTATTTCGATGCGGTGTTTTTCTCGTACGGGCGGAAACCTTTAACAAAATAGCGCCACCATCGAGCGTATGAAGGAAAAATAAGGCGATGAGAATGGCGTTATGTAGGGCGGCGGAGAAAATGAGACGGATGGACTGAAGGGGACCGTTCTCAGACACCAATTGAAATGTTAACTCGAAATCGACCTTCCGGTTGAGAAGAGTGTTGCTTTTTGCCCAATAATCTCTACAGCACACTCTTTCTATCGCCGACCTCTACATATCGACCCCTTATTCGACCATTTTAATATTTTTTTCTGCGAGAGAAACCGTCCATTTTGTAAATGGAGGTCGTCTGGTAAATATGAATTACGCGCGACCATAAATGGGAATGAAATTTGATTTACGTTGGTACGAAGATCGAGTCATTAGATCGACATTAAATCGAAAAATAATGGTCGTATATGAGGGTAGGAAGTGGTAATTTGAACTATAAAAGTCTAGCTTGACATTGCAGAAAATTAAATCCTTACTTTAATGTTTGAATTCTTCCATACATTTTCACGCCGAAAATATTATAATTTTAATGATATTCTCGCAAATGTTAGAAATTTTTCCTATTACATGCATAAAACTTGTTTATTAGATTAGCAGATTTTTTAGTTGTAATTGAACCTCTTGTCATCTAAATTATGTGAAAATTATTTCTATAACCTCATATTCTTATAGCTTACTTAACATGTGCATGTAAACAAGACCATATTTCATGAAAAACAAAGGAAAAAGCCCAAAATCGTCAATAGCCGATTGGAGCAATTAAAGGGTTAATGAAGTTTCTTGAAGTGGACTTTTCCCATACTATTCATCATTTTTCCATTCCAAAGCAGTCGATACTCTCATTTCTGAACGGATATCAGTTTTTGATCGTCAATGACTTTTAAATCTGTCTCTAGCTCCTTTAGAAATTATATGTATTGATGACAGACAAGGCAAACACACCGAGGATGCCGAATACACAAAGATGGAATGGCTTCTAATAAATTATCTCAGGCATATCAAGGATGTTTATCGGACTCAAAAAGCGATGCGAACAAAAGAAGACAAGTAATAAAAAACCGGTAACGTGAGGATCTTCTGCCATTGGATCGAGTAGAAATGAAGTCAACATTTAAAAAGCGTATCAAGATATTCCGTATGTACGCAAACTTCCAACAAATTCAATGAATATTTCTCCTCACATAAATTCATGTACGAGATATCCTCATTAAATATAAAAATAAAACTTTATTCATTGTCTTTATTGGTCTCTAAGAACAATCTAGTTGGTAATCCGGATTCCATGCTCATACATGCTTATTGAAGAATATGAAAGATTTTTAAGGTCGATTTTACCCTTACGCTCTGAATAGCAGCGACCAAATATTGAGGCCGCACTACGCAATTAGAAATCAGGTAAATTGGATCAAATGGCCCCTATTCATGGACGCTAACTGCATGTAATTGAGGAAGAGTTGACTTTCATTCCGAAGTTCTTAAAGATATACTGGACTTCCCATTGTTTTGCGGAATCAATGAAATTGCGGAGATCGGGTCTTTGCCGCCGCCGGCTATTACGATCTCGCTCGTTGAATTATACCTAGCTCGGAAATTACTTTATCTTCAATCAGGCTTCCCGTATGAGCATGTATGAGGTCATGCGATACGTGACCTACAGAAACGCAACCTCCCTCAAAGTGCCTGGAAGACGAGAAAAATGATCGAGAGAATGCTGAATTAGTTGTTTCTCCTCAATGTGAGATATAGCTTAGTATATTAAGTGTTTCCATAGCTAGCTAACGACGAAAAATTGCTTGACGTATTAAGGTAAACACGTGATGATATTTAGCCGGTGGCTAACCTATCTCCGGGCAGATTTTAATGAAGGAAGCAGATGTTACGCTAAACTTTGCTTATTAGGCTTTGCAAATATTTTAAAAACGACCAAAAGATTATACATAATGATAATATTATATGAAATCGCCTGCATTTAAACAAGAGCATCAAAATATTCCCGTCTCCATGAATTTCCACTTGATTTGTTTCGTTTCCCATCATAAGTCTGTTTGTGAAAATAAAGAAAATCTGGAAATATCTCGATGATGTTTCAATGAATATTATTATTACGTGGAGGTTGTGTTATTATGAAGGATGTGATAATGTTTGTTTTGCTTTTTTCTGGTATAAACAAATCGCCACCTCTGTACTTTTCAAAGCAAATAACAGCATAACACATTGATGTTATGCTGTTATGGACACATCTCACTTGATGAAATGAGTTGATCTCGAGGGTTAAAATAATATTAAGGTATGAGCTAATGAAATTTGGAATAAATTAATCACGTGCAATTTCAAGTATTATAATTGGGCAAAAACTGATAAATCATGCCACATTCCTATATTGATTCCTGCTAATGCTATATGAGTGTCAATTTCTGCTGATTCCTTGTTCATTAGTATTATTGCAGAACGTGAGCATTATTCGATAAACAAAAATAGTATCGGTAAATAAATAACTCAAACGATATTAGGAGGAACTTATTTAGATTTTTGTTCCAAAAAACAAACAAAAATTGACGTCCACAGAAAAGTTACCAACTGTAACACATGTGACCCGTTTAGAGAAGCGGTTCTTCTGTGGACGTAGTCGATTTTTGTCTATTTTTGGAATAAAAAAATAACATCAGTTTTATCGATTCTCAGACGGAATACGAAAAGATAGAGACATGATTTATGCTTTTCCGGACGACCAGTTTCGGCGTCACATAGCCATCACAAACAGCGTATGTGACCTGACAATTTGTGACCCGAAAATTAAATATATGTATACTTAGTATACACCCTTTCTCTCTCATGAATTTTCACAATATCTTCACCTATTCCATGGATTTGATATTTTTAATATGAAAATTTGGTGATATTTGGTGACGCTTACTAACAGTTGCGAGAAAAATTACGTGACATACGATATATACTATGGTACGAACGCTAGGAGATTATCGATGGATTTGTATAAAGGAAATATTAATCTTAAAAGATACTCGTAAATCAAAGTTAATTCGAGCACATATATTATAAAATATGCAAAAAATGGAGAAAATTGATGAAAATATGAAGCAGCTTTAGTGAAACTCATTTGAAAGTTTCCTTGTCAATCCAGAAAATGAACGGATATGAAAGTATCCGTCTCAGCAATGAGCGAACCACATACTTACCGATAGAGGGTAGATGTCGTCGTATAAAACGATTTCACGGATGGTTGAAAACCGTACGTAAGACTGGTACTCACCTGCAAAAAGAGCAGAAACAAAATATGTAAAATGAGGACAGATATTGCAAAGGGCTGAAACCTAGACTTTCTTTATATTTGGAAATACGAGAGAAGCAGTTTTAAAATCAATGATCCTTATTGTTCTCTTGTCTAAAATCATAAATATGGAAACCACCGTAGAACATGGGAGAAAGAGCTTCTTAGTGTGGCGGCAGTGCATAACTAGGGACAAAGTTTACAACTAATTGTTGGAATCAATTTTCTGTGAAAACCGATGTCTTCGCCTAATCAAGGTCAAATTTTGCAAAAATAAGTCGCATCTAAAGCGACCTTATACTCGTAGTAAAAATGCTATACATTCGGAAAACTTTTTTTTTCATCTTCGAAATGTTAAGCTAATCTTGATGAAATTTAGTTTCACAAGGAATTTGGTTAAAATATTTTCTAAATTATAGGAAACAATGTGCGAATTTGAAAGTTTAGAACTTAATAAAATCTAAATTTAGCTCACTCTGAATACCTGTCGGGTATCACGAAAGTGTCTCTTTATAGTTGAGTGAAAGATTTAGTTATTTTTCGCAATTCACGAAGCGATGTCCCCAAAGGAATAAAAAGTAAACGCAAAAGTTTTCCTGACTATTTTAAGGAGGAGATTGGCATGTGAACTTTCAGACCAGATACGTATTTCTTCATTACCCTTACAAACACAAGCGTAGCTAAGGGGATGGTTATGAGGATTCAAACCGTCCCCTTAAGAACAGAGCCAACAATAAACAAGAATATCCTCTCGCATGCTTTCGTTGGAAAGGATGCGAGATTATTCGCAGGGTATACATGTTAAAATAAGTCATTATTTTCATTAGATTTTTCGCGGAATTCCTGCCCCTTGGTCGTGCAAAAACAGTGTTTACTTCATGGCCTCTATACATCCCCCATAAATAAGTCCTGCCTATGTCCATGCTCCATACATTTATTGGAAAATTATCGGAGAAGCATGAATAATGACAGTTCAAGAACACACACAATCATTCCCTAACAAGAAAAATTTGTTTAGCCGGGTCCCGAACTCAAGACCTCGGGCTTGGAGCGTTAGTATGAACAGTACTCCGCCACCTCGGCCACTCATAATCTCTTTACTTTTTCTTTCGAGAAGCAAATCCGCTAACGTGTATTCATAAGTCGCATCCTTCATAACTGTATTGGGCACAAAAAAATCGCGTGCATCCTTTTTTCGATAACCTTTAAAATGTGATTTGGAAGAACATGAATATCCCTCTCTCGGACCATGATTATATGGAAAATGAATTTCCGCTCTAAAAAACGTACACCTCCGCATCATTATCATCATCATGCGTAACGGAGGCACGTGTAGGCTAAAAAATCTTCGAACCACCCAATCACACGGAGTAAATAAAAATGAAGCCTTTGGACTCTTCGATCCTTGTTTTTCCTCATCTTTACAACATCCGCTTCTCGTACCAATCAAGCGACCGGTTCGCTGCGCGCCACTCTATTTCTCCGTGAGTCCACATTCTCTGGCACATTTTTCGTCTTCCTAAACGCACGGGGAACTCGCGATACATATAATTCGTCCTCTCAAACATCATCATAATCCCCTCTTTTCCAAACTATTCATGCGTGACCGGTGTTCTCGTTTTCTATCTTTGTTTTTATGGTTTTGTATTGCCTTTTTATGAAGATGTGCTCGATCATCAAAGAGGGTTTCCTGTACAGCCTCTGACATCGAAAAGGGTGTTTTTTCTTGCCAATGAATCAAACAACCAGTAAGTACTGTTCTTAAGTCCTCTGAAGTACTATTCCAAAGAATTTTTTGGCCCAGTGATTCTCGAGAACACAGCATGACGTAAACTAAGTGATACTCTAAAGTTCTTATGCACTTATTTAAACCTTCATTACTTTTAATACTTGATTCTCCATTACCCAAGTAATTTATTTTCCATATTAACATGGAAAGTGGTTTTCAATATTCCGGAATGGGTTTCATGGCAATATTTCCTAAAGAATAATATTTTTCATTCTAATTAAGAATTTCGATTGTAGTGAAAAAAGAATATTGAACCTAAAGTAAATACTGAATTTTTATTTATTGCATCGAACTATGAGATAACGATTTAACCGTTCTTGTACGATACACGATCAAGTACACACTTTAAGTCTTTAAATCGATCAAGGTATTTCTTTGAGCGTATATTCACTCTTTTGAGGGTATTTGTTCTATAAATAATACAACGGAAATGCTCTTATTCCATTGGCTCTCGGTTAAGATACGTATATAAAAGGTCCGTTGTGTTTTATTCTTATTGATTAATATTGCGGGTCGAAACATGTAGAAAGGCAAAAAGCAATAAGGTAATCATATTTTGGATCTTCCTAGTATTATTGAAAAGTCTTATATGCTGATGGCATCGACAAATGTTTCAGTTAAAAATCATGAGTTTATTCGCCTACAATGAGAAAATTACTCGTACAAATAAGCTAATATACCACTTATTTAACATGCATGTCATTCATAAAATCGACGAAAAATTAGTCCATGAGGCGGTAGAGATATTGTAGAAATTTAATTTAATTTTGAAGGAATGAAAGATATGAACTTTTCTTCCTCAAAATAAGAAAAATTGTCTATATTTAGGGATTCCACGCCACATCTTTAATAGCTTAAACGAGTTCCCCTCGTCTGAGTGGGGTGCTTGGAAACTTGTAAAATTCTAATATTTTTTCTAACCGGTCTTCCCGTATTAAGACGTCAACACTACTTTTACTTAGATCACCCCAAGCAACTTTATGTTACTCTCAAAGATC
Organism: Ladona fulva; assembly: GCA_000376725.2. NCBI lineage: Eukaryota > Metazoa > Arthropoda > Insecta > Odonata > Libellulidae > Ladona > Ladona fulva. The sequence goes on along the minus strand of KZ308139.1, from coordinate 1,312,050 downwards.
CCTCGCCGATGGAAGCTCCGAAGCCCTTCTAACGTCGTCCGTTCGTCCATTAATTTCCTTTTATATCGGAGAGATAGGACGCGATGCGAATTGAACGCAAGACTGCTGCAAGACAGAGTCGCTGAACACATTCCTTGAGAAAAGAACACGAAAGTAGATAGTTTCCTTGCTACATGCTCGAAATAAGCGGTGTCCGACCGATGCGTGTTCCTCACGCGTGCGTGTGCCTTTTAAGTCAGACGACAGGGAAGGAAATTAACCCATCGGTAAGTAATACGATGGGAGCTGTCGGGGATACGAACTAGCAGAGAATAACAGGTATCGAAGCACGAGAGAGTTAAGAGCTGCTATTTTTAAATTCCGTCTTGGGAAATGAGTGGCCGTTACCCTGACCGCCCGACGTAAAAGGGACGTATCCCGAAACCCCATTATGTGGAATTGATTCGTCAACGTTTAGATAATTACCAAGTCATGTCCAATTGACATGGATCGCGTTAATGCTCCCTCGTATCGCGTGTAGCCGAGATGGTTCATTTCACTGAACGTATTCATTTCCAGAAATGAAAATATATTATTATAATTATCTATTGTGGTTTCGATATAATCAGGACATTAACATTCTTCGTTCCCTGTAGTCAATTTCTCACTTTCAAGTAAAGTTTAAAACGAACGAACATAAAATTAATGTCTAGGCGTCACTTTATGGAGGTCTACACATATTATGTAGAGGTTCAGATGTAAGAAGGGACTAGGAAGTCTCAATCTCGCACTTCGATAAAGACGTTTTATTATTATTATTATATTATATGAACGAGCATGCTGGAATACGCTTTGGAACCATAGGATCATTAAATTTCCAAGTAGTCTATTGATAAGTAGCCCTATTAGGTTTATATGTAATCGGTTTTGTTTTTACTAAAAATGCTTACCTTGTCTACCCGAAAGTAAGACCGGGTATTATATTGTTTATGCTTCCAAAGAAGCCATGGGGCTTATTTGCAGTATATCTAATTTTTCCACGTATTTCCAAATATCAGGATATCCGGTAAGATATCCTGATATTTATGATGGTGTCAATTTGCATAAAATGCATGCATTTATTTTAGTTGAAGGTGATTGCTGAAATACATTTCGGCATCGTAGCATTTTGAGTTAGTGATTGCATTTTTACTTTGGAGACGTCGCGGCTTGAAGACAGCGATGGTGAGAAATGAAGTTTTCGGAAACACGTTTTCAATTTACGACACAATCGGCCGGAGAAATCGCGTCGGAAGCATTTCCCTGCTATAATGGTAAGAAAATTGGAATTCGGGAAAAAATCGAGAGGCATTGTGGGGATCTGTTTGTAACGTTCTCCCGGGTCGAATGGCTAACATTGGTCGTTATTATGGAAGAGAAATCTCCCATACTTATCTCCGCGCGTGCTCAGCCCGGTCCAGTTCACCAATTGCTCATTATAGCCCTCACCGCTTCTTCGACTTAGAAAGAAGGAATTTAGCGATTTTTATGGGTTTATGATAGTTTCTACTCCCTTTTACTATCATTAATGAATCGCTTTCTTCGTATACTTTCATATGCTGCTGTGCACGAAACTTATTAAACACAATATAAAATATATGGGTCAACATCATAATGCTTGCAAAGCCTTTTAGATACACCTCGAAATAGAGTACAAAAAGGCGAATTTATTATTTTCATTCATACATAGTTATGACCTGACGCATAGTGTCGTAAAGCTGTCTAGAAACCCAGATTCCTTCGAAAGAAGGCATATGATAGGACATTCACATAAGGTATTAAAGTGTACAGGTAGGCTAGACAATCTACGGTTCGACAAGTTTGACTATCCTACCGGTCCTTTAAGACATAAGCGCTAATTCATAATGTATGTATAACTTATATAATAAATACAATTATATTTAAAATGTAGTAATTACACAGTAAAAAGGACATGATGATAGGAAGAACTTTTAGATGGTTTTTCCAGGAAGTGAAATTGATGACACCGAAATGGTTTCTTCTCACAACTTACAGAAAATTTTTAATAATTAGTGTTAATCGGAATGTATAGATTTTTGCAAAATAGCTGACTCAAATACGTGTAATTTAAACTAACAAAAAATGTACTGGCAAAGCGTAAATGACGTGAAAGTGAAGAAATATCTTAGGGCTGAAAAATTGTTTTTCGTCAGGATTCAAGGAATTCAGCTTATTTACGTTTCCGGAAGAGTTTCCAGGCTTTCAACGCTGATGGTATTTTTCATCTTCATCGTGCCGTTGTTGAAAAATCGTTTATATGACGTAAACGTTAAAGACGGAAAATGTTAATTCAAACGAGGGTACCCTAATGGAAATACATGCTAAAAATTCTAATAAGTGCTGCTTTCATCGCTCATCCACAATTATTTCACTGTTAGTTTCTGGGCATCGTATGATTCAATTTTGGAAATGCTGTCATTAGTATTATCTCTTAATGAATCTTTATCTTACAGAACTCTTCTCTCGTACTTTATAATTTGACGCTGACCACATTTTAAACAAACAACAGCAGATCACAATCCAAAGGCTAATTTGATCTACCCTAAGGTGAATGCATTCGCTGCAACTCAAATCCAAGAATATCAAAGCATAACCCAGCTCGGTTCGGTTCCTGCTATCACTCACACCCAATGCTAATTCAGTCTATATTTACTGAATAAACACTCATTATATCCCTGTAGTTCCGATCGCTTGCAAACCAATTTATCATATTTGAATTTATGGTAAATTTGCACAGTAGTTTTTTCCTCTTTCTTCGTAGACTTGCGCCTTCATCACTCCGAACATCATCGGATTATTCCATCTCAATCCGCTACCTTTTCCTCGGTCTCCCTAAACCTTTTCAAGCGGAAGATATGCCTCGTAGTCATACTCTCATGCATGTGACCATTATATTCTTGTTACTACCTGTACACTTATTTGCTGATGTTTTCTATATGGTAATACTTTCAGTTTTTTTCACTTATAATTATATCTTGTTTACTGCAAAAGTTTTCGAAATAGTCTAATGACTCTTTTTGTGATTTCCAGTCCAGTATAGACATTATTATTCTCGACTCTATCATCTGACCCTGCGAAGGAGAGCTTTATCGGAAGATACGCTGAGGATCCTCATATTATACGTTCTATAACTCTGTTGGGCAGTAATAAAACTTTCTATCAGTAATAGCAATTGATAGAAATGATCCTCATAACCGAATAGAGATTTCTATCATCACTTAGAGTTTTCTTATTCTCGGCGAAGAGTAGAAGTTAATTTTCAAATTCTATGATTTATTAAGTATTTCAATTAAGAATCGACATACTTTTATTTCTTAAGATGAAATTTTCTAATAGCGGCCTGGATGATTTTTCCAAAAGCACTTGAAACGAGTCAACTAAGTATGCTTCCATACTTAACCCTTTAAAAAGAATCTAAGGGATGTCTAAGAAACATTTTAGTATGAAAATATTTACCGGTAGGAATTTCATGCGGATTGTACACGCAGAAAACATCTAAGCGTGAAGGAATGGTGGTTTTTTGAGAGAGATCTGGGGCGATCCTCAGAGAATCTCGCGGTTGGGGCTGGAAGGCGCAATTGTCCGTGGTGATAAATGAATGCCCAAATTTCCCAAACGAATGATTGATGGAGTTGGTGGGAGTGGCGATAGAGGGCGGGAAGAGTTAAGCGTGAAACATCCCGTGTCATGGAACTGTCACTCATGACCATCCGGCTACCGCGAGACGCCAGACGTTTTTATTCACGCGTGTGATAACGGGGTTTGGAGCCACGCCTACGAAACTCGGTCAAATGTGTCTTTCTCGAACTCTGGAGGAAAAAATACAAAAATTAGGAGAGCGAATAGCTGAAGTGGCGATGCGTGAGTGGAGTGTAGCCTTTAATATTTTTCATAAACAAACTTAATAATTTTGGTGTCTGTTCCGGGGTGACTGGGTTTTGCCTCGTTCATTCACTAATTCCGCCATAATTTTCCATCCATGCATGCATATCTCGCTTCGGATACATCCACGCATCTTTTCCTTTGTTATGTTATACTCTGTAAGCTACGTATGTCTCTTCTAATCAGAATTTCATTCACCATATTCATCCAAATTTTACTTATAGTTTAGTACATACCACTCAATCTATCCTAAAACGCTATAGAATAAAAGTTGCCACTGATGGTTGAGTCAGTTGCAGTTTAACTAACTACCCTCCATTAATTAACTAACCATCAACGTTGATGGTTTGTGGAATACTTTAAACTGCAACTTAAACGCTACGTTAGCTATTCAGCTTCCATCCTTCCGTTCCATCTATCCAAACAAACAAGAGGAATTCTTATATAATTTTTACACTCTTTCTGTCTTTTTTCACATTTCTAGCAATCATTTTCTGTTATATCAAGGAATTCCTAGCTTAGAATGAATATGAATATATCCTCGCTATTAAAAACCTATCATCACCTATCGTTATTGCTATTGGTTTTGATTTGTATGATTAATCTTACTAATTATGTCGTTAAGACTGATTTTGAGGAGCATGTAACAAAAGAGAGTTGGAGGACATAAGAGAAGAAGAGTACAAAAGAGATACGTCAAATAAAAGAATTTATCCCCGTTTCATGTACTCTGCTAGCTTTTGTTAAGCGATAAAAATATTCACATGACAAAATTTGTATCTTTTGATGACCAATGGTGACAAATTTCTTCAATGGAACACATGATTATGGTTGATCCTTGAAATTTCTGTTGGAAACCAACAATTGAACCAAAATCTTATTCATAATCGTAAAGCTATTAATAATCGTAAAGATCGCTGCTTCCTTCTCTATCGTTGTTCGATTTCAGTAAAGGGTGGAAAAAAATAACCTATATCAGTTCTCTTCAATAACCTCTTAAGTAGGTTACGCCTTCAAATTATCGAGCATTTCAAATAGAGCGCGAAGACATAAGTCTTCTTCTCAGAGAGAAAGGAGAAAAGTTTTCGGATAGGAAGATAAGGAGGACCAGAGAAAAGTGGTGAAACCGTAGGGAGAGTGTGTAGGGAACAGGTGGGTCTCATAGTAACGGATACAATGAAAAACGGGAAACGGATTATGGAAGCGCGTGAGGGTTTAAGATAATGCGAGCTTGTGGAGCAAGAGGGCGTGTCCTTAATCAAAGGGTAAGAGCTCCGAGGAGACAGAGAGGGATGGTTGAGAGGTAATCTCTCCTCCTTCCTCAGGGAAGTAGGAAGTTTTCCGAGAGAACTGAAGGAGAATAAGGATGGGACCATGGGAGAATAGGGAATGAGGTGAATTCTCCCAAACGTAACGAATGACGTGTCATCCCCTCGGTGACGTTGGGAGAGAAACGATTGGATGAGAGGAGACATTCCGAGAAATGGTTATACGGAATTAAGGACCCAAGACTGTCCCGTGAGGCACCTCGTTATGCAGCCGTACCCTATGGTGAGGGGAACTCCTACGCAAGCCCTGCAGCAGCGAGATAAATAACTGGATTGAAATGGACTGCCATCGCAGCCAATAACTTATAACGAGATCCAATAACTCTCGTAAGCTTCTCTATTTCTTACCTCATTCCCATCCATGGAAGCCAAGTCATCTATCCTTCTGGTCACCTCGAGAGCAAAACAAACACTACCCGCGTAAGTTGTCCCGCGCTAATTTTATTTATTTTATCGCGAGATTTCTCGAAAAATGAAGATCGGCGGAGATTACGGTGAGCGGAATGGAAATTAGATCGCGATACAAAGAGATCGTTCCTTCACCTCGCCATATCGATGTTGAAGAAAGGGGAATTTATAGGCCCAGAGTTGGAACGTGATGATTTCGAAGAGTTATGCTTCAAGGTGCTTATAAAACGTCGAAGGAAGACAAGTGGTACGGAGTCAGAACGTGAATAACGAGTTGGGCAGACGATTAAATGATAGCGGAGCGTTTCATTCACTGGATGGAAGAGAATTTTTTGTTATATTCGTCACTGAATTTTTTTGGAAAGCTCCTCATGATGTCCATGGAAAAGCCGTAATTCATCAGCTGATCCCCGTCCTGCTGACCAAAGTGCTCTCCTTTCTTATCAAAGAAAATAATTTATTCTACCCAAAGATATATGAATGCTCTTTTGGAGCATCTCCTCAGCTTTTACTTACTGAAACTGAATTAAGCTGTAAATCTAGATACAGCTTTAGGACCATAGATGAGGTTCCTAGAAACACCAATATTCGTTCATTTTGATGCCTCTTTCTTTTTTGATTTGTAACTCTATTTATAGGAAAACATCAAAAAGTTTTATCCATTGATGAGTAATAACTTAAAAATAACGAGAAATGATAGGCGAAGCATCTGAAAGAGAATGGCGCCTCACGGTGTTGAAAAGTATGGAATGCATATATCGATTATGTCGAAGAATACGAGGAAAGATTAACTTAAATATGAAATATAATAGTGATTCGCTTTGACTTCTCATATCAATGGAATGGCGATAGCCTGAACACTCTTTGGTAAAACTTCATAATCCATCTCACATAAACTTGTATATAATAATTATCATTATCACTGGTGGTGCTAAGGCGGTAAAATTTACTGAAATTGATGCCCTGATATTATTATAATTTAAATTGATTGCATGATATTATTCCCAGTCATTATTTATTGAAGAAGAACCCGAAATTGTCTGACATCACTAGTCGGAATACTCATTCTTGAGACATTTTTAGTCATTTGAAGAGATGTGAAAATGAAATTTTATGATTGCCTTACTATTTGCCATATACCGACCCAATTAACAGCATCTTGGAAAAATTCTCACTATTTGTTCTATTTATTCAATTATTTAATCACAGTCTTCAATTATTAAAATTCACAGTATTAATAATTCATACTTACAATGAAGTTCAAGCAAGGTTTTAAGTGTCTAATACATAACCAATAATATTTAACATAAAACCTAAGCCTCACCTTTATCTCAATGATAAACCTTGTTAACCCAATCAGGGTCAATATTTGGAGCAAAGTTAAACCATGAGAATATTTCATTTCCTTCTTCAGGATGTAAAATATTTTCAATCGAACTCCGCAATCCGCCCTCTGTAATGGGATGCCAATTAGGGCGAATCACTCGCAAAACGTCACAGAAGCATGCCCAGATTATTGTCGTATTCAAAGAGGCGACTTCATGCTCTAAATACGGCCTGATTCCTTGTCCATTGTATCGCCTCTCCATCCCATCTTTGTAATTATTAAGTGACCAGTTTTTTGTCAAGGCTCAAAGCTTCATTAGTACGGACCTTCTGCGGGCATCGTCAATGAGCTAAAACCACTTCATTCCACGTTCGGCTTCTTTCTCTCCTCCAACTCCCTCGCATCAACTCCCTCCTCACATGCACAACCCCTTCCTCACAAACTTTACCCATCCCTTCTCACCCACCTCCCATCCTCCTCCACATCCTCTTATACTGCGGCAGCTGTTTCCAATCGTCCTTAATGGAAAGGCCACTCCCAGGTAGCAGCGCATGGAACATCTCTCCATCCTCCTTTTTTATCTCCTTCATCGCTTCGGTTTCTCTACACTTTTTTCCGAGCGTTTTCGCTCTGCCCCTCCTTACGCTCTCATTAATTCCATTCTATTCCACTATGTTTATCCCTGTGTCCGCTTTAGTTCGACCCCGCTTATAGTTTATTTTGACCCCCAGTGTTCAAGCGATGTTGATCTTCATTTTCCGCTCGAGAGCAATGTTAGCGTTCATCCCATTTTTGCGAAGTGAAGTGCTCCATTTCTTTCTTAGAAAACAGTTTTGGTGCCTTTTTTCCGTAATTCTTTTTCACCGGTTCATCATGTTACATTATGACGAACTGCGATTACTACTGAGTTATGAGAGCGACTAGCATATAGAGTCTCAACTTATTATCGTTGAAATAGTTATTTAAACGTGTATTTTATTGTTTTAACCCTCTCAACAAATTGTAAAAATATGTACCTTATCTAATGAAATACAAGGTGTCAGGAGAACCTGAACACAATGAAATCTAGGTCACGTCCATTTTAACATGAACGATATCTCAGATTACCAATGATGTACCCTCTACGAAGATTTTATCAGAAAGTTAATTTAAAATTTTCATATTTTTTTACTAACATACTTGTGCATCCAACTGGCGTTGAAGTCACCAAAGCGACGCGGCTTAAAGAAAGACAACTGGAAGGGAATGTGTCTAGAAGGTGCGTCGCGAAAATGTTTGCTGATTTTCGTATTAAAATTAACACATTTTTCATCTCTCGACGTTAAAATTGCGCTAATACTTTTCCCTCAACAATTCCTCCTGAACAATTCTCGACATCTCCCCGCCTGCTTTTGGTTATTTTTAGAACGAATACCGGACATTCATCCTCGCTTGGCTTTCTGGAAGATTTTCCGTATTTGGAGTCAAACTACATATGCCAATTTCGGAAACATACGAAGAAAACAAAAGATCTGAAGGACGGTTTTGGGACAATGTGAAATTAACTTCGTTATCCGAATCTTAATGCTTATATTTCCAAGCAATTCAATTTCCACCATTATCATACAAGGTTAACCAGTACTTATATTACCGAATAAATACTATGTGCTGATGTAAGACATTGTATCACATTTTTTGATGTTTCTATTTTATCTGTGTTAACTTCAAGTCAACTTTGAAATCACCGAGTTGAAGGCATGACAAACGTGGAATATTTTCCAGTTTTTCATTAACATGAAACAATCGCTTCGATTTCTATGATTAGTATTTATTAAGTCATCATATTGAGCAACACATCCAGCATATTGAACGTTCGATTTGCCTGAGTATTTATAACTCCATCACCTCTAGTTACCGTCATTCTCAATGATCATCACAGTACCGTTGTGCATCTCAGTAATATCTTCACTATTTATCAATCAGTAAAATCCGTAATATAATTTATAGACGCATATTATACAATTACTTTTAATTGAGAGATTAAGTTGCTATTTTTTTGAGCGGTGACTTTTATCTTTATCGTAAAAACTTGTGTGTCACATTACCCGTTCTTTTGTGGCACTTTCCTCCGCCTCTTTCGATTATATATCTCCTAAATATATAAATACATTTTCTCTGCAAAGTGTTCAGGCTAAAACCAGTTGCAAATTACTCCACAATTAGCCGCCCAAAAGGTTTGGAGAGATAATGAGGCTTATTAGCCATGATGAGGAGTGAGGTAATACGCCCTTGCTTACCTCATTGTGCCAGAATATTGAGAGTGAGTGAATTCCACATTAATGGATATACTCTATCTAGCCCTATGGATAAAACTTATCAAAGAATTCTATAAGGTGTGACCAGATTTAGCATCACCACCCCAGTAGCCTTCGTATTATCTTACACATGAACAAGAGGTAGACAAAAATAAACGAAATATATATTTCTCTATCCTAAAATAAACAATATTAGAAAACTTTTGGCTCTCAGGAATCAATAGTTTACTTCGGAAAGGTACAGAAAAGTAGGTTACAATACGAAGTGACTAAGAGGACCATTGCTCAGTATAATGCATAAATCATAAATCAGTAACTTTCAATTATTGTAGCCATAAACAAGACTGAGAAAAAATCTATGAAAGGTACATACTTTCTCTATCTTGTAATTAAAGAAAAATTAAAATGATGCAGGAGGAAATATATTCTATTGTATGCCTATTCCATCTGTTGCTATTACAAGACAAAGCTAGCACAGATCCCATGTCACTGGGCGATATACAACGGCTATTGCAAGTATATTGCCAAATAGAAAGAATATCTCTCAGAGCTGCTACTCCCTTTGCATCTTCCTTTGTGCTTTTCAAATAATGTACCTTTACTCACCCTAGGTAAACCTTGAAAACTTCACTTCGAACATAATTTTGTGCAAAAGATACGGTTGTCCATGTAGATTTCTGAATCGATTATCCAATACGAAAACGATTTACAAGACATTTGCAGAAAGAATAAACTGCAAGGAATGCTAATTGCTCGATGTGACGGAAATTTGTTACGCTACCCATGCAATCCGAATTATCTACTCCGATGAACTTTTTTCCTTCCTGCCATCGACCAACACAGTGGATTGTAGGGAAAGATACAGAAGGGCGTTTAAGATCTCAAATCTCTTATAAATTATTTCCATCAAGCGTGTGATTATCCTTTCCGTCTCTCTTTAAAGCGTCGATTTTAATAGTGCCTCGTAATCTTTATGATATCTCCTATAATGGGTTCCCTTGCTTTACTCACGAGTTTAATTATCCACCTCTTATCCGATTAGTATTAATTGCGTTCACTGGAGTGGGAATGAGCGGAATGTAGACCGACAGGATAAAGAAAGACGTATCTCTAATCTCTATCAATAAAAAGCACAAGATCCGTTTTATCGGCAAGGCGTGCTTACGCTCCATTTTAGCGCCAAAGAAAACAACTAAAGTTAGGATATAATAGAAGATAACAAACTCCGTTTATCATATCAAAATTGTAGGCAAGTATAAGCTGTTGATAGTAATAAGGTTTTATAGATTATATACTTTCGCGTGTGCTTTTACAATCTCTCGTCTGATTTACGATGTGTATTTAACCTAAAGACGATACACTCTGCCAACCTTCGGAAAGCCCTTTAAATTTTTGTTTTTTACGACTAAAACGGAGCATTCTTATAAGATGGAAATTCGTGCACGCTAGAATAGAAACGGGTTTTTACTAGAATTCCTATCAAGATGACCGTTTTTAAATCTCGCAACAATATTTTCCGACACAATTTTCAACCCACTAATTGTCCATTTAATTTATCGCCTTTAAATTGCCATGAATAGAAGAAGAGAAATTTGTACAAACTGCAGTGGCAAAGGCATTTAGTTTTACATTCCCGTGCCATCACCATACATGGAAAACATTTATCACCATCTGGTGCTGGAGAATCACCAAGGGTGTTAGAAAACTAACTTGAATGCGCAGCAGTAGAAAGAGGATGCGCTAATTGATTTTCTTGTTGCCGTAATTAACTATATTTATTAATTTATTTTCCGCGAGTTACTTATTAATTACGTCCATTGGCGGCGATACAGATGGCCTTCCCACATTAACCCATAATTCTTGACTGTCTCGCGTCGGAAAATGCTCCAGATCGCAGAAAGCCCTGATACCAAATTAACTCTGACCATCCTCTGGCTTGACGCACCGAAGGTTTCATTCAGCAATAATATATTTTCGAGTCGACGCCGTCGTTTCTCTCGGCATTACACGCCTGCTAATCATCTCCGAGGAAGAAACGTCAAAAGAAAAGGGAGCGCTTTTCCTTCCTAAAAGACCCTGCGGAGGCATTTCTCCGAACGAAGCGACAATCGCCTTAGGTGCAATAAATTAGCGTGTGAATCGCGAGCCGTGGAATGGGCAAATGGGTAATCCGAGCTTAGCAACTGTTGGGATGTGTGGAATACGTGGAAAAGGATGGGAGCGACGATTGAGTTACGCACCGCGGGCTGGCCAACGGGTGCATAACGGACCGGCGGAGCGAGGAGGGCGCCCCGGGGCGAAAAAGAGGAGTCGATTATGAAGAGAACAAGAATGCATAAGGAGTGCAAGAGAAAGCTACCTTCAACATCGCTAGAGTTGGGACTATTTCCTCCGCAGAGTAAACGCAGAATGGTCATTTAAAACGACTTCGGAATCACCCTTCAGTGCCTTACGGCTTGCAGTCGTAATCGCGTACGTGCTTAAAGTCGCGATTTTATGCTATTAGAGAAGTGTGAGGGAGCTGCTAGGATAATTATTTCGTCAGAATGGTAGGTGAGCAACTAAAAATTTTATTCTTCCTTTCCTTTTTTGTTTGTCGGTCATATCTGCACATTAGTTTTAAATGTGCGTTTCATAAAATGATGTGGGGTTGAAAGAAGGAACGGTTCTCTCGTTCGCAATTCCTATTGAAGCAGCATAAAATCACGGTATGAATAGTTTTGACATGAGCAGTAGTATTTTATCATCTCCTTATTTCAGAGTTTACCCGTATGATATCTCATAAATATTTCGTCGATGAGCAGAAAATGCAAAAAGCATATAAAATTCGAAGTAGTGTCATTTATAATGCGCCCATATCTTCTGTCTGCTCTCTTGAAAAAGCGGGAGTGGACATGAGACGAAATATGGTAACAGTTCTGTCCTGTATCATAATTACTTTCTAATGATTTTAATGCAAATCGCTACAAGCTAGACTCATCCTAATATCCATTAGAATCTACGGTTTAAGACATACATTTTAAAATATTCAGATGTAGGCAAATATTTAATAGGTGTTACAGTCACATCTCGAAGTTAATGGCGAAAGCAAATTTCTTGGTGATATGTTGGAAGAGTAGTTCCTCATTGAAATTAATAGGGGCTTGATTTGCGGATAAAGGTCAGTTGACCTGATCATAGATAAAGAAGCTCCCGATTGCTGGGAAGCCATTCCCTCTAATTACGCTAGTTTTATATTTCATATTATTTACAAACTTATTTTTAATAGAAATTTCCCTGTAAAACAGAGCTTCTTTTCTTGGAAAACTTTAAAGAAATTTTTACGTGATTAAAAATTAATGTGAATCGGAATTTAAGGATTTTTCAACACAGCACATTTAATTAAATACTAATAGTTTAAACCAACGATAAATCTGCTGAAAAAGTCTGAATGACCATATTGTGAAGTAAGATCCACGAGCTGAAAACTTTTTCGTTAGGATTCAAGAAGTTAAGCTTATTTACATTTCCGGAAGAGTTTCCAGGCTTTCAACGCTCAAAGAATTTTTCCCATTCATCGCATCGTTGTTGAGAAATCGTTTATATGACGTACACGCTAAAGACGGCAAAACATGAATTCAAGCGAGGATACCCTAATGGAAATACGTGCTAAAAATTCTAATAAGCGCCGCTTTCATCGCTCATCCAAAATAAGATGATAATTTTGCAAATGAAATCTTCCTTTCACGTCTCGGACACTATGTCTTGTGTACAAGCTAAGAACGGCGATGGCGAGCTGCTTGTCGCCGGCAGCGAAAACATACAATCGCAATACAAACAGAGAAAAATCACACTTCATTCCAGGTAATGACTTCCGAAGACTTTGGCACAGTAATAGATTTGATTCCAATGAATAATAAAACGCTTTAGTGGTGCTTTCTCTTTGATTAATGCTGCGTTAAGGCGGTTCTCCGCGTTTCCGATGGCCCTTGGTAACGCGCTCTTTGGATGCCCCCGAAGCGTATTCACCCGAGTAGCGGTAAAGAGAGCCAAATAGAATCTGGTAGACCACAAAGGCGAAGTTATGATGTACGACCACCTTAACCGCAGATCGTGATGAATCGACTCTTCAATCACCAGGACGCATCGTCGTGTTTCTTTTATTTCCTATTCACCGGGGATTATTTTGAGTTCCGTCACCCACCCACACGTGTGTAACTGTATTGATCGATCGGCCATAATGTTATTTATCGGGAATTTTGAAGAGGGGGAAGTCCATTCCGTGGGAGACTTCCTAGAAGAAGATTTCTATGAAGTCTAGCAAAGGTTAATTGAGTGCAATTATTTTCCTTTTAACGAAATGATTAATAATAAACAAAAAGTATATATTATCTCTTAAAGATATACCAGAGTAATTAAAGCGTGATTTTAAATCAGAATAAATTTAAGAGATATTGAAGTACAGTGCAATTTGGTTTTCTTGCAGATGGCAACGCTGCACGGGAGAGCCTAAAATTTTCCCAAATTCCCCTCCAAAAACCACCCGTAGGAAAACCAATGGAGATGCCGGGGATCGAACCCGGGACCTTTCACATGCAAAGCGAACGCTCTACCACTGAGCTACATCCCCACATAAGTTTGTTCGAAATGACCACACTTATTGAATCATTAAAAAAAATACAACTACTCTACACTCGACGTTATCTGGTAGCCATGAGCATTTCTTAAACTTTTTCGTCATGGCATTCAAAGAAGAACAACTATGTAGTACATCAAACTGTACGTTTGCTTCTTTCTCTGCATTTGAATATTACATATTTTATTGTCTTATTTCAAGCTACCGTATAAAATGATATATAATAATAATTAAAATAAAATGTAAAAATTTAATTCTTAAATATAATGTAAACTTAAAAAATAAATTATACGAAAATATTTTATCTCTTGTGGAGGCTCCAAAAACGTCTCAATTCCGGATGACGAGACAGTGCTGGTTACAGGATAGGCATCCTGGAGTCAAAATCAAATACATAACAATCTCAAAAAAAGTAATCGTCGAAGAAGAGAAAATACCTATATAATATTGACTCAAGTGTAAATAACCTTGAGATCCGAGTGCAAATGTATGGAAATAAGAGTTTGTGAGAGCGGTTATTTTTATCCGCATTCAAGTTTGCACCAAAAATGCAAATAAACATTTCTCCCGCGCGAGTGACGCGGCGCATCTAAAGACGGCCCCACCTATTCGTACTTAACTCTTTCGGCTGCAAACGAAGAAAGGCCATAAAAGATCAGTCGTTAACCCGAGTCGTTAACACGCGAATCCTTCTAACGAACCTCCGTAAGGGATCCCCGCGACGTATAAACCACCTACAAGGAAGTTAGAAAAAAATTCGGGTCAGAGATTTTCGTCACCGATCTCCTCTCTCGGCCTTCCCTCCCTCTCATTCTAACGAGGCAAAGGGACCAATTTGGCGAGAGGTCCACCGCGACACACGAAGATTGGAGGGGGAATGGGCGCTGGGGAGGGGAAAAGGGCGCGATGTTGTTGCGACCGTGGTCGGAAGCTTATGGGGACGAAAAAGAGATGAAGAAAGCCGAGGATGGAATGCGTCTGAGGCGAAATATAGGAGTGGCCGCGATGAAGCAGTGTGGGCGTCGATCGGTGGGTGGAGGACGCCTCCGGGGATGCGACAACACCCCTCGGGAGACCTCGCGGGGCAAAAAGGTAGGATGAGTGAGAACGTGCGTGCGTATTGAGAGGGGAATAGGGAGAGAGGAGGGAACCAATCACGTTTCCATCCTCCGAAGTGTGCCCCGCGGCAGTGATACGCAGACGGCCTTCCGTCGCCAGCCCGACTGGCGATGGTGTGTGTGTGGCCCCCGGGGTTAGCGTCGCTCCCCACACCAATCCCGCAGCTGCCCCCTGAGGCCTTGGCGACCCCCACCCATGGCATGGGTTGAATAAACTCTCGACCCGTTTCCCCCCACCCATACCCCTGCCTTCCTCCCTCTCCCCCCTCTCACTCTTTTCCCCTTTTGGAGACCACCCGAGGGGAGTTTGATGCCCCTCCCCCACCTCGAAAAATCCGTCCCTTTTCCGTCCATCCCTCCGGGGGCCTCCGAAAAGCGTCGGCCCCATCATTGAATTCGATTACGCCTCATCGGCGAAGATGTGGTGGGGGAGGGAAATCAGGCGGTCGGGGTTCCGAGGCATTAAATAAAAAAGTGACCGGTGAGGAAGAGCCGTAAACGTCGGTAATTCTAATGAGCACATTCCTAAGAAATGATGCCCGCTCTCTTCTCATTACCATCTCCTAGTCATCGGAGGGTGCAGGAGTACGTCCGAGAGCTGGGTGAGATTTATTTTCAAAAGTACTCGAGGAAGATGTTTTTAGAGTTGCTCACCCCGCGAGGACGTTTGGTTTTGCGGGAGAGGTGTGAAGGCGACGGAGGCGTCGAATGGATCACCCGGCGTCAAATTTTTCGGCCATTAAGGGATCGCTGAAACCATTAGTTCACCACGATTCGTGGCCGGTTGTTTGAGGATCGATAATGAAATAGTTAGGAATAATTATTGGTGTGCGTTGCTTTCTTAAAATGAGGTGGGGAGGGAATTTAAACAGTGTTCAATTGGTGCATACATTTCGTAGCCTAGGCAGCTAGTCACTGCTGTCGTGTGAAAAATCATTTAGCGTCTTGCATCTCTACCATTCATTATTACGCATTATAGGATGGAGGTATGAAACCTGCGCAAACCTACTTACAGAAGCCGAGGAGATGCAGGTGCATAAGCTTCTAATTATACACTGGAATGGCATGTAGATGTTACCTCACAGATCGTTCATGGGTCTGTTTTTTTACTCTATAGTATTCTTTATGAACACAATTTAACTCCTGCCAATTAAATTTAAGGAAATAACGGAATTTCCATAATAGCGTATGAAGGTCTTTAACGAGACTTTCTCTCAGAGCGATCTGTTTATTTTGCAAAATTCAAATTAGAAATCGGATTATTTGTTTCAAGGGTGTAACGACATCCGGAAGGTCGTTTCGCCTTGGTGATGAACTCTTCGGTCCGAGTGCAATTAGTCAAATGCTAGGTCTCGTGAATCCCAAAATATTGTCACAACGTGAGGCAGGTAGCTCTCTCGTCTGCCCGAGGAAGTCATCGCCCACTTCACTGTCGACCCTTTCCCAAGGCAGCACGAGCCCATGGGCGAGGCAAAGCGGGGCACGGCACGTTCTTACGGCGCGTTGGACAGAAATAACCAGCATTAGTACTCACGGGAGGAGTGCATTCTTAGCATTCCACGTTTATTTAGATGCATGCTTACGGAAGGAAAGTCGGAAAATGTTAAACCATAAAACTGTCACCTCGTGGAAATGAAATCAGACGCTGATATGGATTATTCAATGATGGTGGTTTTTCTGCTAAGAGAAGTCGATTAAATGTTTTTCTGAACCAGTTTTATGTACCGCTCATGGAGTTTAATAACGAGAAAATCGGATGCCTGCTTCAAAGGTAAGTGCACCATGAAATTAAATTTCACTCATCAAGCTTGGAAACATTCCAATTAAAGCCGGTAGGGACCTAACTAAAAGCAGTCCTTTCACATATTTATTTATTGGATAGCAGTTAAAATCTCGGAGCTTTGGGTGAAATATATAAAGTTTCATAAGAAGATACGTGCAACTTTCTTAGATCAGTTTTTCGTAAACGTTGTGGTCTCAAACCCCACTTTCCGTGTCCCACCAATTTGCCAAAGTTCGTTTTACTGAATGATATAATTTAATATATTACGAATGCTTGTTTTTTATCAAAGCGCAGGGAAATTGTTGTAGGCATTGTTTGCAATAAAAGAAAATTTTGCGGAAAAGGGAAACAAAAGTAATAAGATAAAACGAGATTAACCTTATCGAGTCCCATATAGACTTCTAAGTTCAACTTGTGGGACACGTCCCACCGGTCGGGTAACTGTTTTGGAGTATATTTACTGAAAAGGCCGTAAATTTGCCTAATAAAGTTACTTTTAAGTTTCGCCATACAGCATAAACCTTTCGTTAAAATAAATTCAGCCAATTCCAGTTTTCTTTCGGCTATCTAAATCGAAAAGCTATTACTCATAACTTTTTTCCTAACAGCAGCGGGGAAGTAATGAATACTGAAGTGATGAACTGTTATGCGAGTTAGACGTAGACCACATTCGAAACATAGACTCCTCAATCAGGTTATTACAATTCCATCACCATATGTACTTCTATATGTCATAAATTTATGGGATATAATCTTTTAGTCTATTTGACAGTTAATATATTTCAATTGTTATGCCTGTTTGTCGATTAGGGATTGGAAATTAATTTTCTTTACTTAAGTTCAATCTTCTAATATAATGAGGATCTTTCTAATTTCCACAATCATCTCCGTTAAGAAAATGAATTAATATGAATTTAATGATCAACTTAAGAGAGAAAATTCACCTCAATGTCCCATTACTCTTAACGTAGGAATTTGAAAAATCACGAATCGAGTTTCAAAGTAGCCTAAAAATACATTTTAGAATGTGGTGCTTTAATGTGCCTCTGGCTATTTCAGAGGGGACTCTTCTTAATTATTCTGCGGCTGCTCCACCTCAGGGGATCTCTTGTGAGTGGAAAAATACCTTATGAAAATATTTATGTACCATCCTGAAGCTTTCTTTTAATTTCTTGGTCGCTGCTTACTTTTATTCAAACTTCATCATTTGTGTAATTAAATATGTAAAAACACATGATGAAAATTGCCTGAGATGTTACGTTTGACAAAAAA